>CATNWA010006910.1:0-10323 GCA_951230385.1 Staurois parvus
TTTTTGGGTGTAATGGTTTTGCACAAACAGCCTGATCCCCCTTCTGAGGGTCCCCCTAGGCGTCTGGGCTCCTCAGCTTTCTTTTGGTGGCAAGTGTGCAACTTGATCCAGGCTGAGCGCTGTTGTCCATGGACACACCACACAGTGGTGGCTTTGCCCAGCTCCCTCGCCACTGGATTTCCACTGACAGCAGCAGGAGTACCAATGTGGGGAGAGAGCAAGCGAGTGGGGAGAGGGAGAGAGAGGTGGGGAGGAGAGAGAGGAGGGTAGATGAGAGAGCGGGGGGAGAGCGAGGGAGGGCAGAGAGAGGAGTGGGGAAAGAGATGGGGTGGGAAAGAGGGGGAGCAGGGCGAGGAGAGAGAAGAGGGTAGGAGAGAGAGGGAGGGAAGGAGAGAGAAGAGCGGAGAAGAGAGATGGAGGAGAGAGGAGAGGGGACGAGAGAGCGTGGGGGGAGAGAGAGGGGCAGCAGAGGGGAGGGAAAGGGAGAGAGATGGAGAGAGGGTGATAAGACGAAGGGGGAGCAGGGGGAGAGGCAGAGGGGCTGGAACGATGAGAGAGGGGAGAGGGGGGGCACACGGGGGGACGGGATAGGAAGAAGAGAGGGAAAGGGAGAGAGAACGAAAGCCGAGCGAGCACAGTGCTGGATCAAGATTGGGTTCAAGGTAAGTATTTGGGGGCCTTGGAACCTGACAGATAGGATGTTTTGCCTAATGCAGAGATAATGCAATTAACGTGTTACTAAATCCACAGCACGTAAAATCCCGTTCTGTATAAGCAAGTAAAAGCATGGCTGGTTATACTCAAAAAATGAAAAAAACCCCTAAGGGGTTAACTCCTCTGCTAGCTGATAGGAACATAGATGGTCAAAAATCAGTCTGATGGGCCATTTTAATACCTATTCCCTACTCAGAAGTCCCAAAAATGAAAAAAAAACTAAAAATGTTGGCTTTTTATAGAACGTCTGTCTCCACTACAGACAAATCTGACAAAATTTAAATTGTATAAAAGGTAGATTTTTATTTTTTGTTTTTAAATATAACAAACATATTATACTTGCATGCTAATGTCTGTAAACAGTTTTGCACAGAACAGTCCCGATCCTCCTCACTTGGGTCCCCTACAGGCGCTCCTGGCCCCTACCTTCAGCCAAGTGCCCCCGTAGCAAGCAGCTGGGCTATGGGGACACCTGAGCAGGCTTGGTCCAGAGCCGCTGCTCTGAGTGACAATTTACACACAGATATGGCTTGGCCATGCCCTCTCCTCATTGGTTCACTGGCTTTGATTGACAGTAGCGGGAGCCAATGGCTCCCACTGCTTTCTCAGGCATTGAGGAAGGAGAGACCCAGGACAGCCGCTTCTCTCAAGCACACCTCTGGATCGAGATGGGGCTCAGGTAAGTATTAGAGAGGGCTGCTGCAAACAGGTTTTTTTTTTTTTTTTAACCTTCATGCATAGAATGCATTTAGCTAAGCTTTACAACCACTTTAAATAACATCAAGTATTTGAGCAAACATACTAGAGTGCACTCAAGTGTAATTGTAAAGTGTTAAGAGGTAGTATTTATTGTACGTCTTTTCTTCCAGTATGACTACATTGTCAAAGGAGAAGAAAGCCTGTGGCTCAACAACATGCAGCAACTGCCATAAATTTAGAATAATAAAAAATACATACATTAATAATAAATAGGTACACTGCATGTACATATGATTTGTGGCAGCTGTGAAAGGATTGCTGGAATTTCTTGTGAAGGAGGGTTACAGGTAAATTACACATAGCTCATGACATGCCAGTCTATCAACATGAATGGATACTTAATCAGACTCTTGTGCAATTCTGCAGATGAAATATGAGAATATTGCAGACCGCCTGGAGTTCCACAGCTGTGTGAAGTTTGCAACAACCCTACTTATTTCTTTTTTTTTTTTTTTGGGGGGGGGGGGGGTGAGAATGAAAGCATATTTTTCTAATGTTGGCTAATACAAACAGCAGTAAGTTACCCAAAGCATGTTTGTAATATTATTCTAGGGCCCTGCTGTCCAACCTACAGCCCTTTGGGTGATTATGTGCAGCCCTCAGGGCCCATGCAAACACTCATTTGTGTTTCCCTATTGCCCTGTTATAGTAGTGAATTCTAGCAGCCTCATATGTCTCTAGTATACAACTGCCTCTGAAGCATATCCCCAGTCTCCAACAACTGCTGTCTGGAGTGTCTGGCCAGTGTTCTCTTGCCTCATGTCCAGAGTGTCTGGCCATCTCTTGCCTCATGTCCGGGAGTGTCTGGTCCCGGAGTCATCTCTTGCCTCATGTCCGGAGTCTCTGGCCATCTCTTGCCTCATGTCCGGAGTCTCTGGCCATCTCTTGCCTCATGTCCAGAGTCTCTGGCCATCTCTTGCCTCATGTCCGGAGTCTCTGGCCATCTCTTGCCTCATGTCCAGAGTCTCTGGCCATCTCTTGCCTCATGTCCAGAGTCTCTGGCCATCTCTTGCCTCATGTCCAGAGTCTCTGGCCATCTCTTGCCTCATGTCCAGAGTCTTGGCCATCTCTTGCCTCATGTCCAGAGTCTCTGGCCATCTCTTGCCTCATGTCCAGAGTCTCTGGCCATCTCTTGCCTCATGTCCAGAGTCTCTGGCCATCTCTTGCCTCATGTCCAGAGTCTCTGGCCATCTCTTGCCTCATGTCCAGAGTCTCTGGCCATCTCTTGCCTCATGTCCAGAGTCTCTGGCCATCTCTTGCCTCATGTCCAGAGTTCTCTGGCCATCTCTTGCCTCATGTCCAGAGTCTCTGGCCATCTCTTGCCTCTCCAGAGCTCTCATCTCTTGCCTCATGTCCAGAGTCTCTGGCCATCTCTTGCCTCATGTCCAGAGTCTCTGGCCATCTCTTGCCTCATGTCCAGAGTCTCTGGCCATTGCCTCATGTCCAGAGTCTCTGGCCATCTCTTGCCTCATGTCCAGAGTCTCTGGCCATCTCTTGCCTCATGTCCAGGAGTCTCTGGCCATCTCTTGTGCCTCATGTCCAGAGTCTCTGGCCATCTCTTGCCTCATGTCCAGAGTCTCTGGCCATCTCTTGCCTCATGTCCAGGAGTCTTCTGGCCATCTCTTGCCTCATGTCCAGAGTCTCTGGCCATCTCTTGCCTCATGTGTCCTCTGGCCATCTCTTGCCTCATGTCCAGAGTCTCTGGCCATCTCTTGCCTCATGTCCGGAGTCTCTGGCCATCTCTTGCCTCATGTCCAGAGTCTCTGGCCATCTCTTGCCTCATGTCCGGAGTCTCTGGCCATCTCTTGCCTCATGTCCGGAGTCTCTGGCCATCTCTTGCCTCATCTGCCGGAGTCTCTGGCCATCTCTTGCCTCATGTCCGGAGTCTCTGGCCATCTCTTGCCTCATGTCCGGAGTCTCTGGTGGCCCTCTGGGGCCATCTCTTGCCATCAGTCTCTGGCCATCTCTTGCCTCATGTCCGGAGTCTCTGGCCATCTCTTGCCTCATGTCCGGAGTCTCTGCCATCTCTTGCCATCATGTCCGGGAGTCTCTGGCCATCTCTTGCCTCATGTCCGGAGTCTCTGGCCATCTCTTGCCCCATGTCCGGAGTCTCTGGCCATCTCTTGCCTCATGTCCGGAGTCTCTGGCCATCTCTTGCCTCATGTCCGGAGTCTCTGGCCATCTCTTGCCTCATGTCCGGAGTCTCTGGCCATCTCTTGCCTCATGTCCGGAGTCTCTGGCCATCTCTTGCCTCATGTCCGGAGTCTCGGCACATCTCTTGCCTCATGTCCGGGAGTCTGGCCATCTCTTGCTCATGTCCGGAGTCTCTGGCCATCTCTTGCCTCATTGTCCGGAGTCTCTGGCCATCTCTTGCCTCATGTCCGGAGTCTCTGGCCATCTCTTGCCTCATGTCCGGAGTCTCTGGCCATCTCTTGCCTCATGTCCGGAGTCTCTGGCCATCTCTTGCCTCATGTCCGGAGTCTCTGGCCATCTCTTGCCTCATGTCGGAGTCTCTGGCCATCTCTTGCCTCATGTCCGGAGTCTCTGGCCATCTCTTCTCATGTGCCTGGCCATCTCTTGTCCGGAGTCTCTGGCCATCTCTTGCCTCATGTCCGGAGTCTCTGGCCATCTCTTGCCTCATGTCCGGAGTGTCTGGCCATCTCTTGCCTCATGTCCGGAGTGTCTTGGCCATCTCTTGCCTCATGTCCGGAGTCTCTGGCCATCTCTTGCCTCATGTCCGGAGTCTCTGGCCATCTCTCTCATGCTCATGCTCTTGCCTCATGTCCGGAGTCTCTGGCCATCTCTTGCCTCATGTCCGAGGAGTGTGTCTGGGAGTCCGGAGTCTGGCCATCTCTTGCCTCATGTCCCGGAGTCTCTGGCCATCTCTTGCCTCATGTCCGGAGTCTCTGGCCATCTCTTGCCTCATGTCCGGAGTCTCTGGCCATCTCTTGCCTCATGTCCGGAGTCTCTGGCCATCTCTTGCCTCATGTCCGAGAGTCTCTGGCCATCTCTGCCTCATGTGTCCGGAGTCTCTGGCCATCTTCTTGCCTCATGTCGGAGTCTCTGGCCATCTCTTGCCTCATGTCCGGAGCCTAACTGGCCATCTCTTGCCTCAATTCACTGAGCCCCTGAGAGAGACCCATTCTTTCACAAATGTTTGTAGAAGCAGTCTGCATGCCTAGGTGCTTGATTTTATACACCTGTGGCCATGAAGGTGATTGGAACACCTGAATCCAATAATTTGGAGGGGAATTTGTCCCAATACTTTTGGCAATATAGTATAGTTACGCCTTGAGCTACTGACCCATTACATACAGCTACAGTTAGAGCTATAGATCCATAAAACATATAGTTACAAAGTATGCAGAACTGTGTAAGCCAAATGAGTAGTTGCTCAAAAAGGAAGAAACGTGGGATCCAGGATGTGAATATTAAAGTGGTATTAAACCTCAAACCAAATATGTAATATTTTGCAGCTTACCAATCATTAGATCGCTTTGTGGTGGCTTCATCAGTTTACTTTTTAGGCTTTTTTTCCGCTGTTATCACCCTGGCTATCTGGCCAGTTGCACACCTCCTGTAGTACAATGGCCCCTATCCCCAGACAGCAGCATTGTCAGTCGAGGGGGGGGGCTTCTATGTACTAGCAGATTTTAATGCAATAACAAATTAAAGCCATAATCTAGCTCACACTTTTTTGCAGTTACAACAGGTTTTTTTGGGATAAAGGTTTATCATAGATAAATAAAAGCTACTCATTGTAAGCGTCCCTATCAGCAGTAAATGGTTTGTCTCAACCCTAACTGCTCTGTGTAGGACAGCTTGTTCTGGTGAAAAATAACAGTGGTTACTGACTGGCTCACCAGCCAACACATCTAAGAATTGGCAAGCTGCAATATTATAAAGTTTTGCTTTTGGGGTGCAATACCAATTTAACATGAAAGTTGCTATAATTCAGTTACATTGCAGTTTTTTTCAGATAGCCAAGTTAAAAACAACTTGCTGAAATTATGGATTCATTAAATAACCTTGGGTGTGCCAGACATGTGGATGTGAACTACCCACACACTGTGTGTTATTATAGGAAATATTTAAAGGTTTCTGCCAAACCATAAGCTATTCAAGTACTCAGGATTGTACCGCAAAGCTTTAGCACAGAGACCCAGAATTGCAGAAAGACAATAAGCTGTGTGATTGTGCCAGAACAGGCCACACTCAGGGTCTTTGTACACTCCTGTAGAGTGTATGGATGTATCCAGGATACACTTCCAGAGACCTGCTCATCCTGCGCTGCCCCAGGCCCTTGTTTAAACACAGCTCTGCCTGTCTGTCCATTAAAGGAATGGCACTGGATGCTGAACAGGTCCCATGCATGCTCCCCACTTTATACATATTTTATCCCAATAAGGCAGGGAGATCAGGAGTTGTTTAGTTTTCCCTTTCCCCTCCTTACCAATCCAGTGCTGTTTTATCTTAACCCTCTTACTGCTGTTTGGGTGAAAAGTTCATTATCTATTAGCCACGCGTGGATTTCTGCAGGCTGTTCATGCCTCAAACGCTTTCTGCAGACGTCATTCTCTACAAATATACCTCACTGTGGATTACAACATGAACTATTCTGCATTAGATTGTGAAAAAAAACTATCAGCAACCAAAGTTACAGCATGTTCCGCAGGCTAAATTGTTTCGTGATGTAAACAGTTTTTAAAGATCAGATCACGGCTTTAAATTTTCATGGAGAATAAAAAATGATTGTTAGAGAAAAACATGTGCTGGGAAAAAGAAAGCACAATTATTTAACATTTATTAGGTGCACAGGTGATCACTGCCACATGTAGGTGGTAACTGCAAACTTTCTTATGAAAATGCTAGTTGCCTGGTTGCCTGGGCCAGCAATCTAAGTTAGAACCCCTCAAGTACTGAAGCAACAGATCAGGTCACATTAAGGGCTCATGTACACTGCAGCTGATAAACTCACGTTTAGGAGCTGTTCAGCGTTTGTCTCAGCAGCCCCTGAACTCTCCCTAATGTTTTCCTATGTGTCCATGTACACATCTTCATTTACAGTCATTTACAGACAGCTGAGTTTACAGTCGTTTTTTTTTAACGCAACAAACTTGCGTTCAGAGGTCGATTTTATCAGCGTTTCAAACACAAACCGATTGTAAACGCGGCAAATCATGTTTATAAGCGTTGGCCATTTTTTTTTTTTTTTTAACTCTTCCAGTTCCAATGCTGTCCAGAGTCTTTTTTCCATCATGAAAAATTCATGGAAAAAGAGTTTTCAAGGTGCTCAGATGGACAAAACACTGAACACAGGATGTTCCTACCAAGCTTGTCACACATTGTAATGACCAATTCACACCTCAGTACCTCTCCCACCCTTGGAAACAAAAGATATGTTAATGACCATTCACACCTCAAATTCCTGCTGCAGACCCTCAGCCAGGTGACCTTAATGACTCACTCCACCAGACACCTTTCCCACCCTTGGAAACAAAAGATATGTTAATGACCATTCACACCTCAAATTCCTCATGAAGCCCCCCTGCCAGGTCACCTTAATGACTCAGAATCCACCAGACACCTTTCCCCACCCTTGGAAACAAAAAGATATGTTAATGACCATTCACCCCTCAAATTCCTCCTGAAGACCCCCATGCCAGGTGACCTTAATGACTCCCTCCACCAGACACCTTTCCCACCCTTGGAAACAAAAGAAAATGTTAATGAGCAACTCACACCTCAAATTCCTCATGAAGACCCCCTGCCAGGTGGCCTTAATGACTCAGTCCACCAGACACCTATTCCACCCTTGGAAACAAAAGAAATGTTAGTGAGCAACTCACACCTAATTTATCTCAACACATACTGCTGTCTCTGCTTCTACTCTCTGTATTTCTCTGAAACAGTCTGAAATAGTTAATAATGTACCACTTTCAGTGCATTCTTGGCATTTGGGAGGTTCTCCTGTGCTCATCTTTTAAAAAACGCTTCTAAACGCAAACACGCATAAACACGTATATAAATAAAGGGTTACTGATTGCGCATCTGGTGAGTGCGCAGTCTTCATAAGTTTGGATACACCATCACCTACTGGATGACATCACCAGTTGTCGGAAATCCTTGTGATCTTCCATGCACCTTATATATTTGGATTGATTTTCACGTTTTATTTTGGACTATATGTTTTCATATATACACGTGTGGTCACGATGGAGTGACATGGATATATGTTTTTATATATTTTTTATATATTTCATATGGCTATTATTGAGCCCTTTGCACTTTATTTACGCACCTTTTTCTGGTCACACATAGTGACAAATATTGTTTGACACACTGAGTCACATTATTCATTTGCACTTTTTTCTAAGTCATTTGCATATTATTTATGTTCACATTGTATGCTATATTTTGATTATCTTCATTTTAAACGCTGCACCCTTTATTTATATTGTTGTTTTGGAGGTTACTTGGTGCCTATTGGTGCTCCAGCAGCTGTAGTGAATTCCAGCGCTCACTTACCCTCTTGTGCATAAACACGTATGCAAACGCGGCTAAACAGACGTTTTTTTAAGCTAGGTTTTCCAGCAGTCAGTTTCCATCGTTCAGAAACGACCCGTGTACATGGGGCCTAAAAGCCAGTCGAATAGCAATCTCAGAAGAAGCTTACATATGTCTGTTGGTACAGGTTTTGTTTAGTAAGCCTCACCTTGTAAAATAACCCATTATGTAAATCTTCACTTTGTAAAACAACCCAGTTTACAAAGAATAATCAAAGGCAAAAACATTTATGTAAACAAACTCTAAGCGCCTCATACAGCTGAGCAGAGAGTGCCAGGGGAGAAGAAACAGCAGCAAATGATCTTCCCAGTGAATGGCTGTGCGAGGAGGGGGGGGGGCCTGTCAGCACAAGTCTGATCATTGGAGGAGATCACACCAAGTCCCCCAGCATAGCTAGAAAATGGACCATGCTTCCCTCTCTTGTGTGGTCAGCTTTTAATAGGAAAGCAGAGGGACTGGCAGGAAAATTATGGATTTCACACAAAGGAAGCAATACATAGAGAAGAAGATACTTTTTCATACAAGTACATGGTACATCAGGCACATATCCAGAATATGAAATGTTGGGTTTACATAAACGTTTGTCATACTGCACATGTATAAATGCTTGTGCTTCTACTGTATGTGCATTTATGGGATATCTTCTTCTCAAGTAAATTACATCAAAGCAGAACTGGCAGCCAAAAACAACAAGACCATAATGAGTAGCTCAGAAAATAGAATATAAAAGGAAGCTTTTGTTGCAATATTCATTTTCAATCTGAAATTATCCCTGCAGTACTTCTTTTCCACCACAAGATGCCCTCAGTCTGATTGCCAGCATCATTCAACCTATTTTTCTGAGCCCAGACAGTCTTAAACCATCCACAGCCTATGACTGGACAGTGAAAGGAGAAGCAGCACAGTGACAAGCTCATTTTGCTTTCTCCTACCATCTCTTGTCAGCACATTGGTTGCTTATGCTGCTTCTTCATCTCACCCTAGCAGCCCCTGAGTGTATAGGACTGCCAAAGTAGGGCTGATGCCAGCCTAATATTTAGGAGTACTTACACAGCTTGCATCAATAAAAAACAACTACATGTTAAAGACTATAATAGAAAGAACTGCATCGAAATACGCCAATGGTTTATATTAGAGGGATGACTAGTAATCAGGCTTTAACGTTTTTGCTACTAAAGATAGAAACATGTAGATAGGAAGCATTAGTGTGTTTATAGGGATGCACCGGATATATCACGCTGTCTCGAAAAGGGATCAGCCAAAAGAGGGTTGCTCAACAATTTTGCCAAAATATAAAAAGAAGAGATGGCCGACAAATGACATGCATGTGTCGTCATAGGACTTCAATGCAAAACCTGTCCCAAATGACTTCTAAAACAACTCTTGTGGCGCAGCAGGCTGCATCCCTTAGAACTTTCAATGTATAAATTCGCCATTCAAATTGGAGGTCAATGCACAAATCTCACCCCCTTTGATGTCCATAAGGCAAGGAACGCCCCATTGGCGTCCATGCAAAAATTGCCCTTCTAGTGAGTTCATTACTAATAATCAAGGTCCCAGTAGGACTTCAATGCAAAAACAACCTCCTAGATGTACTATCATCGCTAAATCGTCGGCCCCATAGACTTCAATGACAAATTTATGGCCCTTGAGATTTTCAATGCAAACTGCGGGGCCACTTAGGCTTGAGATCCTCCTTACGTTAGCATATTGTAAAAAGTTGACATATTGTTGAAAGACTCTAATGCAAGAGCCATACAGATACTGTTGTTTTGTGCCCCTTTTTAACCCTTGAGGGGGTGGGTTCCAATACTATGTTTGAGTTTTTCACAGTGCAATTATTCAATCCTGTTTCGTTTCTGTGGCATGAAATTTAATGAAAGTTTATTTTGTAACACTTTCAATAAAGATTTAGGGGGTTTATTTACAATGTTTAATTTAAAAAATTAAAAACATACCCCTGCATTTTTTATGTGTTTTTGAGGGGTTTGTAATGTATTTGAAACGTTAATGAAGCTTGGGGGAAAAGCCCTTTTGTTGTCGATTTTTATTTTTTTAAAAGGGGGTCAACTAGAACCCCGGGCCCAGTGGGTACTTTTATCAGCAGATCCAAGCTCATTAGTCCCCCCTTCGAGAACCCTGTTTTAGCATTTTCATTCAGCAGATCCCAGTTTAGTATTTATTCAGCGATCCCGCTCTTTTGTCCTATTTTTAACGATGACCCGCTCAATTAGTACCCCCATTTCGCAGATCCCAGCTCATTGTAACTCATTTTCCCAAAAA
>CATNWA010006912.1:0-11233 GCA_951230385.1 Staurois parvus
AAAAACAGAGTTTTTGAAAAAAAACCTTCCATTGGCCAGACATGACCTTCTCCCTTTCAGTGATCACCTGGAGTACTTAAAAAAGGGAAAGGCCAAAACAGGAATCGCCCTCAAAAGGTAACTGCTCATGATATTTCTTGTAATTGAGTTCTGCTGACCAATATTTTAAGCAGAGAATCTTGCACATGTGTAAAGAGAAAAGGGCTCTGGCCAGGAAATTTGGTGAACTGTATCCCCAAATTTCATTCACACATGAGCAGAAAGTGGGTAAAGAACCAATCGACTATGAACAGATGGGATCCTTTTGGTCTGATGGACCCGTCATAGACACAACTGCAGGTTGCATGGCAGTGTCCAATGAGAAAAAATATAGCCAACATAGGCTTACTATAGAAGAGAATACCATCCTTATTTCTCTTACACAAAATATATTTTCTGTCCTCAAATCGTAGCACTTTAAAAGAATAACTAAAAGCAAAACATTTCAATTTTTATTTTTTGGATGGAGTGGAAAGGGATTGGAACACTTTCATTTTTTTTAACTGCTGTGTGTCAGTTAGGGAGATTCACCTTCTTTATTTGTCCTGTTTACCAATATAATTGAACGTGAAAGAAAATCCCAATTCTGGGTTGACACCAGAACAGTAATAAGAGATAAATCTTCCAATGAGGACACCCAGTTCTGATGACACCCCAAGACTCCTTCCCTTTGTACGGTTTTCCCCATTACTTCCTGTTCTGGCTTTGGGGCATGAAGTGAAAGGAAATGTCCCCAAAAGGGACACAGATGGCAAAAAAAAAAACAAAAAAAAAAAAAAACACACCACAGGCAGGGGTTATAACCCTCCCTTACTTTCCCCAAAAAAGAAAAAAAGGTTTTGCCTTTAATTCTACTTAAGAGTGACCCAGACACGCTTAGCCATATAGGGTAGAGTGAAGACTGATTTTGGCCAGGTCCTATTAGGGCTCTAAAAGGAGTAGTGAATACTTATGTATTTAGAAAAAACCGTCAAAAAAAAAAAAAAAAAAAAAAAGACAAAAAAAAAAAGAAAAAAAAAAAATAGAAGAATAAAATGACAAAAAAAAAAAAAAAAAAAAATAAAAAAAAAAAAAAAAAATAGAAAATAAAAAAAAAAGTACAAAATAGCACCTCATCAAAGTTTTATGCATATAAAATTTGTTAAAAAATCTAAAAACCTAAAATCAAACATTAATAAAGCATAGAAAGACCCTCTGTGCACAATAGTCAGAACGCCATCTCAGAATAAATATTAATTAAACCAAAATGTTTGTAAACCACAAATTAAAATTAGTTTTGATAAATAAACCATCCAATATTGGGTAAACAACCCCCACTGGGCAATTAATTCTTGGGAGGGACAAATTCCGGTGTTGGGGAAAAAACGATAGGATTGGTTTATCGACCATGCGTTATACACTTATCACATAAAAACGGATTTTCTAAAAAATGCATCGCTCATCGGTAAAAAAAAAAACGTTAGTAAACGGCCTTAGAAAAAGTTTTTCATATACGGAGAAGGAGCGAGGATAAAGGCTCACAGCGACCTAACACTCTTATGTAGAAAATCACGCGTTTCAGGAATGCCTTAAAATCTCAGAAATATTTAATGAAATTAGGGTCTCTCTAATATATAGCACCACAGAACTGCTACGAATACTTCGAAAGGCAAGGAATAGTCAGATTGAAGGGAATGGGGGTATACCCTATTTCATCGTACAGGGCGATACTAATAAGTCTAGAAGATACCAGGCAAGAGGCCTAGCTATTGTGGAAAACATAAATAAATAAGATCTTGTGTGACCGTGCCAAATGTAAAATTACTGTAGTAATTTTTTTAAAAACCCTTTTTATGGATAAAGACAGGACATGCATACCTGGCATGTAAGGCTCATTTTGGGCCTTTTAACCACCTCCCGTTCGGACGTTGTATATAAACGGCGGGCACTGCAGGGTAGGGTGCGTTTCTAAACGGGTCCTTCCCAGCACCCTGCGTTGTGCGCGCTCCCTGGGTGCGCGCTAGCACCACGATCGGTGCCGCTGTGTCTTCTGGACACAGTCAAACAACGATCGACGGACGGGACCTCTGTACGCGAGGTCGATCTGAGGAATCCCTGATTGGCCAATCAGCTGATCACATGCAAAGTAGTAAGAAGATGTCACTTGTGACCCTTCATTGCTTACTACGTGTGAAATCTGTGAATGTCTAACAGGAGTGCGTCACATGGGTACAAAGGCTTATTCACTCAACAGCCTTGTACCATGTGACAAGCGGTGACCAATCCAGCTCCACTCTGTAGTTCTCAATGGCTGCAATATTGCCGGACAGGAGAGGAAAGAGGAAATGATTGCTTTTAAACATCCTATAGTGGTGTAAAAGCAATCAGTAGTGAAAAAAAAAAAAAAAAAATCTTTCATCACAATCACCGTTTCCACAAGTAGTTACATTCTGTCACCATGGTGACAGTGTACTGCTAGGGTGACAACATTTTGGACAAGATTTTATGATGACATTTTATTTATTGCAAAATTATAAAATAAAAACATTTTTTCAAAATTTTTGGACTTTTTCATCTAAAATAGCAAAAAAAAAAAAAAATCCCAGCAGTGAATAAATACCACCAAAATAAAGCTTTTTCGGTCTCAAAAAAATGGTAAAAAATTCATATGGGTACAGTGTTTTCATGACCGCACAATCGTCATTCAAAGTGTGATAGTGCTGAAAGCTGAAAATTGCCCTGCACAGGAAGGTGAAAGGTGTCCGGACAGGAAGTGGTTAAAAGGGCATTGTAAGTCTTCCTAAAAAAGGGAAGGAAATGAACACTCCCTGTGGCTTAGAAGCTGCAAAAGGTGCAGAGAATTGAGCTGCTCTTGTAAGGATGTACTGTAAGTATATAAAAATGGTTTACATAACGAAATAGAGGACAACAAGGAAGATCATTTTCATGCGTCCCAGAAGGTGAAATGAAAACACCTTAACATCACCAAATAAAAGCATGTCAGAAATAACCTTCATGGATGAAGGAGAAAGCTTAGTAAGTAGATTTCTTAGCAGGTCCAGAGGATTTTCTCACAAACCAGGATGCCCGCTAGAGAGGTGATGACTAGAGGGGGCACATAGATCATATCCATAAGAAAAAGGTTGGCGAGTCAATAGGAAGGCATAAACATGGATAGGGGGTCAGAATCCCCTTCCATCTGTAACTGCCTTGATCTATTCTTCAAGGGGTTAACAAAAGAAGCGCTCGCCCTCAAAGGGGATGTGCAAAAGAGAATCTTTCCAAAGCATTATCAACAGACCAAGCTCTAAGCCATAGTTTAACTAGGGTTCCTCCATAGTTTGCTAGGGGTTCCTTGAGCAATTTCTGTCTCTTAGATAAGCTCCCAGTGAAACCATTGATCTTTTTAGCTATCTGTAAAGGGGGGAAAATTTTTCCCAATACCAGAAATGTAAGAAGCATTCTTCTCACTGACCATCACACTAATGTACCATGAGTTGCAGATATAGTAATTTTTAGCAGGGGTTCCCCGGGGGGGGGGGGAGACGGAAAGGTTTTGCCCCCTAGGCCAAAAAATTTTTGCACTTTAAACAGAAAAAAAAGGGAAACTTTTATATTGACGAACCCTGAACCGGGAACTGGTATGTATAAAAAAGGGGAAAAACCCGTAAAAACCTTTTCCCCCTTGCTAGCCCCCAAAAAGGGTCTGAAAGGGTTTGGTGCCATAGAAAATAGCCCAAAGGGCCCCTTAAACCCTGATAGCAACCGTGGCTAACTCACTTTTGAAACCAAAGTAACAAGGGATTTTCCCAAAACACAGGATCGAGTTTTTCCAAAGAAAAACATTACAGGCCAGCCCCAAATTGTTTGCAGGCCCTGGGAAGGTTTTCCCAAGATTGAGGGAGACTGATGAAAAAAAGGTTTTTTGAGCATGGGGCAATAAACAAAAAAAATCTTGAAATGTCATTCAAATTTTAGGGAAAAAAAAAAAAAAAAAAAAATTGAAACAAAAAATTATTCTCTCTAAAGAAGAAAAATTTCCCCCCACCTAAGGAAACGAAAAAACCGGACCCACAGAGGGGGCAGGGTTATATGGATAAAAAAAGAGGGGAAAGGGGCCCCAAAAAGTGAAAGTATTGAAATTTATTCATTTAAACAAGGGAAAAATTTTGGGCACTTCCCAAGATAAAGGGAAAAAAAAAGGCCATCGTGTGGAAATTTAAGACCCGGGTGGGCCATCCGGGGCCGTCCACCCGCAAACTATGCCTAAGCAGTGTTTCTAAACCCATCCCTAAAGGCCCCCCCAACGGGGGTCACTTTTTCAAAAATTTCCCCCTCAATGAAACAGCTGTGGAAATTTAACAAAAGGCAGGGGAAAAACTAAATCAAATCACCTGTGCAAAATAAGGGGAAAATCCCTGAAAAAAAAGACCTTTTGGGGGTCCCTTTGAGGACGGGATTTTGAAAAACAGGGGCCAAAAGGGATCGGGAAAAGAAGAGACCAGGATTTGCCTGGCATAAAAAATAAGCTTGGAGACGAGTGTCGGATGTACCCGGGAAGGGGCGGAAAATGCATTTCGGAGCTTTGCTAAAATGGGCTCCTTCTTCCAGCCCTTTTGAGACCCCTTTGAGCGGGCTCCAAAATTTCCAAACCGCCCCCTTCACCTGCTACATCTGCCCTCTGCTCCCCCAAGTTTAAATTTTGAAACACAGGCACATCCTGGATTTCTACTTCCTGACCCCAATAGCCCAAAGTTTCGCTGGGGGGGAAAAAGGGGGGCTGGATGTCCCACTTGGTCTTTTTAACCACACATGAGTTTTTTAAAAAACCGTTTATTTTTGTAAGGGGAAAACTTTTCCCATTTTTTCACTAAATAAATTGCAATACTGCACTTAGGGGCCCCTTTCCTCTCTTTTTTTGGGTTACGGGAAATTAGAGCCTTGCCCCCACTCTAAGAAAAGCTGCCAAAGTGTTACTGTCCCCTCCATCCCTGAAACCCCTCGGAAAACCTTTTATCCAAACAGCAACAGTTTGGGCTCCAACAAGCGGCCCTATAAAATATACATTTTGGGGTTATAAGGATACACAAGGGGGCGAAACCCTGCAAAGTTTTTTCCCAGTGTCCTATCACCTAAAAGGCAGTGGCAAAAAACCCACAAAGGGATAAGAATTTCTGTGCCCCCGTACTTAAAATTTAAGATATAAAAAATTTTCCACACATGGGGGGGGTTTCACCCCCACCATGAAACTTGACTTCCTTTTTATAGGTTTTTCAAACAAAAGGGAGTACACTAGTCAATGAAACATCCTGTTTTTAATGGCTTAAAAAACCCCATCAAAAAAGCTATTACCAATTCCCGGGTTTTTTTCTGGGGGTTACAGCATTACTACAAAAACCTTTTTTCCATCAACACTACTATTGGGCCCCATCAAAAAAATTACTTACCAACATTCACTTGGCTATGAATTTTTTGGGACTTCCTGGTAAAAGCCCGTTCGAAGTGTTAATTGCCCCAAACTAAACCTGTCCCCTGGTCACGGAGGATGCATTATTAACAATGCCTCCAAGTAAAATGGAAAATTTTTGGGCCCCACAGAAACGTTCTTTCTTTTTCAAATAAAATTTAAAATACAGGGCTGTAACCCCCTCAACGCTGTTTACATAATTTTGTTTATAACAAAAAGGTTTTTAAGATTTTTTTTTATAGATTTCTCCCAATACCCATATATAAAATTTATACAACATATACAAAAAGCAATCTCTTTAGTACGGATGATAACAGCATAACAATAAATCCCCAACCCCCAACAATCAACGCCCCTACTTTTCCAGACAACTCCAATACCTTCCCTTTTGGGTTTCCCTTTTCCCTTTTTAAAACGATCTTCATACTTTTCAGGGTTTCTTGACCCCTTTTGGAAAGTTTTTGTAATTTGCAAGCTTGTTCAATAATAAAGGGCCCACCATTGGATTGCTGTCCAAATTTTCTTCCTGAAAAGAAAAATTTTTATACAAAATAAATATTATTTTTTGGGGTAAAAAAAACGTGATAGTACTTGAATCTTTTTTGAAACACTTGGAGGGCAAAAATGGGCAGCAGTAATCCCCATTTTTTCTTTAAAAAAAAACCCAATGACTATGCCAAAACAACTTTAAAAAATTTCAAACAGCCCTTGGGGAAATCCAAACCAAAATGGGGGGGCTCCTCTGACCACAAAAATCACAGTTTAAAACTTTGAAAAGAAATAAAAATGTACACCCAGCAAAATATCCCCTCAAAAAAACCTATACATAAAAAAACAGTAAAACCCTAAGAAATAAAATCAGTGAAACCTCAAAAACTGCTATTAATTCTAAGATTACTCCCAAACAGGTTTTTGGGAACCCCCAATACTTCAGGGGCTGAGGGGGGCCCGGGGTTTCCCATGGAAAATTTTCTAAATTTCGTTTCTAAAAACTGGAAACTTTAAAAAATATAATTTCCCCCGGTCCCTATTTCCCAAAAGGCAACCAAACAATACCTTTTTTCCCCTCAAAAATAAAAAAGAAGGGAAAAAAAATTTTATACACTTTTTTTTTTTCTCCCCCCAAAATCTGTTGGTAACCCCGGGGGTTTGGATAAAGTTTTTAAAGGGTAATAGTATTCCAAGAAAAACATGCTTTTTTTTTCTTTCAAAAGAACGGGCTGGAAAGCATAAACAAAATGCAAAACCCGATCCCCCGTACAAATGACAGTAAAAGGAAGCAAAAATGTATTTAAAAACCCGGGTGGATTTGATTTAAATCAAACGATTTAAATCACGATTTTAAAAACACTAGTCCCGTAAGGGTTTATTTAAATCAAGGTTTTTCCCACATAGACTAATTCCCCTTTCTGGTATAACTTTAATAAAGCAAGTAAATTTTCATATTTGTTTTTTTTTCCCCAGTTTTTTAAAGGTTATCATTCATATCTGGACCAAATTTTTTTGTTGTACTTCCCGGGAAAGGGGAAAAAAAAATCATTACCTTAATAACAATTTAAAAAAGATTTATTCAACGAAAAAATAACATTTCCCGCATATGTTTTTTTGCCCTTTAAAAATCCATGTTTGTTAAAATAATTTTGGCTAAACAAAATATATTTTATTTTTTAAAAAACTTAGGGCCGTTCCCCCCCCTTTTTCCCCACATTATTTCACTTTTTTCTTGGGGCAGATCTATTCCCCCCCAAACAATCAGAAAAATATTGTTTCTAATTTTATTCACGAACTTCCTTTAAACCCTTTGGGAGTGAAGGGGTTTTATTCGTATTCATAGGTTTTTAGAAAATTTTGGATGAAGGGCCCTTTTTTTTAACTCGTTCATGTTTTTAACATTTTTTCTGTGAAGAAGAAAGGGAAATTTTGGGTCTTTCCGCTGATCAAATCGTTTTGAAAATTGCAAAAGTAAACCCAAACATCTGTGAATTTAAAATCTTTTAGGGAGAGAAACTGCCCAATAATCTTACAGAAACCCCCTGGAAGAAGCAGACATTGTTAATGGATTCAAGGAATTTATTTTTCCCAAAAAAAATTTAAAAAATAAACCCTAAACAGCCTTTATTCAAAATAAAATTAAAAAAAAATAATCTTTATTTCAAAGATGGAAAAAACCTTTGTGGTAAAAATATTTTCCTCAAAAAAACATTTTAATTTCCAAAAAAACCGAAATTTAAAAAAAAAAAAAATTTCCCATTTAAATAAAAAAAAACCCCATTTGATTTTTTAAAAAAAAACATTGATTTTTTTTCCACCCTGAAATTTAAAAAAACCCCCCAAAAAGATCCCCTTCTGGGCCCCAACGCACACCGGAAAAAAATGGGAGCAAGCATATTTAAAGGGTGTATCTGGGCATGGTAGGGCCCAACAACAGAGGATGTACCAATAACCCCCTTCTCTTACAGGCATTAGTCTCACAGTGGGAATGGCATAAACCATAAAAAGCCGGGCCCGTGCAACAATCTCTACCCCCAAAAGCACACAAAGGATACTTCCAAGGGGCAAAAAGGAAAATTTAAACTAACAGGAAAGGTGACCCCCCGAACATTGTTCCCCGAAAGAAAATAAAAGATGTTTCAATTAAAATTAAACCCAAAAAGGGGGAAAAAAAACCCTCTGGAAAAAGGCCTTTTCCCGGGAAAAGCGCAAAAAATTTTTAGAAACTCATCTGCTTTCGGATCTGGATTGCATTTTTGTGGGGCCCCCAAGGAACCCTTTCCTTTTAAAAAGAAACCAAAAATAAAGCGCCCGTAAAAAAGTAGCTTTTTCGTTTTTTCTGGTGACTGAAAAGTATAATTTTTTTGCAAACCCTTTTAATGTTGTTTTTTAAACCGCTTTATATTAGGTTTTCCAAAAATGACACGACCTCACTTTCAGAACACGGTCAAAAAAAGCTACCTGCTGGATAGCAAATTTTTGCAGGATTTTGGGGAACACGGGTTTTCCCAGGGATGTAGTGAACCCCTGACCCCTCCAAAAAAGTGGGAGAAAGCTGGTTTCTTGGGAAGGATCCCTTTAAATGAAACTTTTATCCCAAAACTTTATTTTCTGGCAGCTTTGACAAATGTTTTAGTTAGGGGGGTGGTTAAATTTCCCCGGGTGGCCACCATTATCTTCTCCCCCCGCTATTTCCCGGGGCTGATTTTTTTGGGCCCCTTTTAACGATTGGTGGCGAAATGGGCATCAACCCCGCACCCCTTTGTGCAAACATTCTGGCACGCCAGGGTGTGCCCCCGGAACGTTCCGACTGTGCATGTTTTCATTCATCAGAAAAAATGCGAGCAGGCCCGGCAAAAAGTTTGTTATTGGGAGAAGGAGTCGGGAAAGTCAAATTGAATCTGTTTCTAGGGGAAGAAGAATTAAAAAAACATGACAACATCCCAAAACCAAAAAGGGTCCCCCATAAACATAGCAAGAAGCAGGGAGGGCATACAGAAGGCAGACAATGTTCTTGTTAATGTGGAAGCTGGTTAGGTGAACCTACTTTTGGAAGAAAGGAGATGTTGGGCGTCAAAAAAAAAAAAAAAAACCCCAAAAAAAAACCCCAAAAAAAAAAATCACACAAAGAAAAATTCTATCCAGATTAAGCCAAGTAATTCATACACACATCACACCTAGATGATGGACACAAACATGGCAGTCTTGTGGATGAGAGATGACAGGGGAATATCCCTGGTAGCATGAAAGGGAATCTTGTGGAAACTTGAAAAAACAAGCTTAAGATCCCACAGAGTCAGCTCTGTATGAAGACTTGATGGTTCTCGAGGCTAACTGTTGAACCAGTGCTGACTTTAATGTAAAGATAGGATCCATCCAACGGAGTACTACCTGGGGTAGAAATGTCTAGTCTTTTACCACGTGAACTATGTCTCCCAAGTGTGATGGCATGCCTTCCAAGTACACATCCTAGCTCTCAAGAGTAAAGGATTAACTGAAGTGGTCAGGCCTCTATACTTTAAAGGGGCTTGGCTTCAAACAGCAGAGCCATTAAAGCCAGTGACTGTGAAGCAGGATGGTAGACTAGCCCCTGGGACAGGAAGTCTGAGCAATCCGTAAGAGCCCACAGAGTCTGCCAGAAGCCTGATGATATCCAAGTACCATGTCAGCCTGAGCCAATACGGTGCTGTGAGAATCACCAGACTGCCTTATGAAATGATCCTGAGAAGCAGATAAGGAAGGAGTTTTAGAGGAGAAAAATCATAAATCAGGCTGCACTAACCACAGAGTGACCAGGATATTCACTGCAAAGGCCAGGGGATCCCAGCATCCCCTGGATCTTTCCAGTTTGTTGTTGAACCTGGAAGCTTGAGGATCTAAAATCTGGTGTCCCCTATCTGAAGTTTCATCTAAACCAGAATCTGAACTGCCTTTCTTTAGCTGCCTAATTTCTTGTTTTCCTTGGTGGTTGATGTGGGCCACTTTTGTAGTGTTGCAATTGCTGAATCCTAATTGGATGACTCTGCAATCTAGGACGGTCATGCCACTATGGATAACACACGAGAGCTCCAAGCTGATTACTAGGGAAGACTAAGCTTTTCTCTGAGTGACCCATGACAAGAGTTCAGGACCCTTCCAAGCCCGACCAGGCTGCCTCCATCATTTACACATGTCAGGGCCTTCCCAGCGGTATGACCAGAGGTGTGTGACTCAGAACAGCAGGGTAAACGCAGTACCTCAGAATGTTATAGAAACTACTATAATTTTATTAACACAAACAGTACAAAACATAAACGATCAGTGCAATATCAAAACATAATACCAGTGCAACACTACCAGCGCGTAGCAAAAAACCACCCTCAGCGTAACAGTATATACAAGCAAGCGTCTCGTCAGCAGGCCGGTCAATATCAATTGGCAGGTAGGATACACGGGGGAGCAACGGAGAATAGTCGGTCACAGCAGGGTTCAGCAGGTAGCAAGCAAGCAATAGTACAGAGGGGCATACAGAGGAATGGTCAGGGTCACAAGCCAGGATCAGAGCAGGAGAAGTCAGCAAAGGAAACATAACACAGGAATGCAGGACCAGATACAGGGCCCCAGGACAACCCCAACACCACTGGCAGAGTCTGCAAGTCGCGGGGCCATCCCTTAAATAACCCAACCAGCAATAATCATCTTCCAAGGTCGTTAGCTGGATCTGAGAAAGGTTACAGTCCTCTGAAGTGCTGGGTGCACCCGTTGGCCAGCCCTGGTACGCAGATTCGAAAAAGGCAGGTGCAGTACCCACCATTTCTGGCCAGTCCATGTCCTAACTGAGTAGCAACCACACCCTCAAGGAGCGCTGACTCTCTCTAAGGACGCTCCAAACAGTCCAAGCTGGGGCAAAAATGTTTCCACCCGCCCGGGTCTCGGCAACTGGCGGGATATCAAAAGACTGGCACCTACCGGGCGGGGACTCCAGGGCAGCGGCACACCGGGCAGAGAGAGGACATCGGGCAGAGGCACATCGGGCTGCCAGGGACTCCGGGCAAGGCACATACCAGGAAAGCAGCAAGGCAGGAGCGGGCTCCACTGCAGGCGGAGCGGCAGGCAGCGGGCCCCCGGGTTGAGATGGCAGCGGCAGGGCCAGCGGGCCCCCGGGCAGAGCGGCAGGCCAGCGGGCCCCCGGGCAGAGCGGCAGGCAGCGGGCCCCCGGGCAGAGCGGCAGGCAGCGGGGCCCGGGCAGAGCGGCAGGCAGCGGGGCCCCGGGCAGAG
>CATNWA010006914.1:0-11211 GCA_951230385.1 Staurois parvus
TTTACTCCTCTTCCACACTTTCGACCCCACACAGGCTGATACCCTTTTAACTTCCTTTTTCTTTCCCGAAACTCTCAGAGTGCCAGTTAGCGGCACTTGAAAGCCCCATCTCCCAAGCCGAACCTTAGACGCTATTAAAAATCTAAAGCTACGTAAACGCCCAGGGCCAGATGGCTTCTCAGCCACTTACTATAAAAAATTTGCTCATCTTCTTACACCTATCCCACAAATTTGCTTTTAAAACGCTTTACTATCGGGCCCAAAAACCTTCAACCATGAAACAGTGCAAGCGAACATTTCAATAAATCCCAAAGCCGAATTCTGATGACACGCAGTGGTCCAACTATAGGCCAACCCTCTCTCCTCAACATTGACATCAAACTGCAAGCAAAAGTCCTTTCTTCACGTCTTAACCTGTATATTGGCTTTTTAATTCATAATGACCAAGTGGGCTTTATCCCGACTAGACAAGCGGGAGACAACATCAGACGTGCATCCCTTTGGCAAACTTAGCAATCCCGTAATATTCCCGCATATTTTCCTGTCCCTAGATACCCGGGAAAGCATTTGATACAGTCCCATGGCCATACCTCGATTATATTTTGGCATCGGTGGGGTTTTGGGCCCACATTTCTTAACCTGGATCTTCTCGCTGAAAATCGAGAACCTTCGGCCAGAATTAGGTATTCTGGGGCACAGGTCCAGCTCGCTAGCTTCCCGATCTCCAGAGGCAACGTTGACGGGCTGCCTCTGTCCACCTTGCTGTCTTGGCTCTTGGACTTATAGAGCTGCCCTTATTGCCCTTCTTAATTAAGTGCTTCATCCGGATAAGTCAGGGACCTCGTAATTGGGGGCACCACACACATAAGATTTATCCTCTTTTGCCTTGTTGTCGTCTTCATGATCTTTCTCACGTCAACGTTGACTTCTTTAGAACCCTCCCTTACTCCGGCTTCTCGTTATGGCAGATTCGCGCGACGCTTTTCTGGTTCGAGATAATAGAACTCGAAATAACTCCTTACAGCGCTCAACATTTCTGCTCCCCCTAGAGAAGAGTTGGACGCATCTGAAACAGATGTTTACCATATCACTTGGTCATTCAGCTTTGTCTTATCACCTTTTATTGGGTATCTCAACTGAATCGCCTGAGTTTATCAGACCTTTTTATGCAGCTCTAATAACTCATCTTCCGATGCTGAAAGCCATCTCTCATGCCCATTTTGGTCCTCCAGATGGTCTTCCCTCCCACCTTGCATCGCGCATGGTCTAGTGCAAGAATAGCTAGTTATCATGATGGTTCAAATCCCTACAAATAATTTCTAGTATTCCGTTAGATGTACCATTCGCCTGCTTCCAGTCCCTCATTCTTCAATTGTCCTTCCGCCATCACTGACTAATGCGCTCGCATCTTCTTCTATGCTATTGGAGGCACAGGATTATCTTACGCCCTGTGTTATTTACCATGCTCGCCTACACAGGCCCTTGCTAGTGGATTTTACTGTCTCCTCTAGGCTTGGTTGGTGGGTTCTTGCGGCCTATCCCGACATCGTAGCAAATATGTACCCAAGCTGCAGGGCGCGATTTGCCAGCCCATTTCCCTTACCTAAGTATCATGCAACCTTTGAAATGCCCTCAAATGGGTTGGCGCTTGAATCAATAGAATGCGTATCCCCCTATCCACGCTAACACTACTTTCTGGTTGAGGGCCGTATTTAAGACCGCTTTTCGGCTCTTATAAACCAACCCCATTCTACTTCTCATTTTTTATCCATATGGGATAATAATTGAAAAATCCCATTGTTTACCTGCCGTCACTCCACATCACGTAAAAACATAAATCCTAGTGCTCTCGGTTTCTACGTAAATAACCAGCTTTTTCCCTCAGTCCGTGTGCTCAGTGACACCTCGCATGTTATATTCAAATGGCCTGGTCCTCCGCTTTGATAATTTTTGGCTTCCAGTACGCATCACTTGCCTACAGAGGAAGTCAAGTTTAAATCCTTTGCCTCGCTGCTGGGAAACGCATAGCCCTCGCCGGCCTCTGAGATATTTAGATTACTTGCAGCATAACGAATCTCTTCTTTACGCAACTCTCATTTCGATATAATAAGCAATAGTTCTTTGTGCCGCAGACTTCCTTGTATGGCTCTGTGACTCGGAGATAGTGCTTGCTACAAGCACCTCTCTTATAGATGCGTTGGGCTTATTTTTATGCTTTACCGCTCGCACTCTGCGGGACACACTTCGACTCACTCCACGTATTGAAGCATTCATCTATTTATACCCCACTCTATCATGGTCATAAATGTCTTGAAGTGGTATCTAGAAGTAATGTGATAGTTCGACCACGGTCCTGTTTGAGAGTAACCATCCATTTGTGGCCGATACACCGAATCATCGTCCTCTGGCGTATAAGAACGTTGTAGCCATTGGAATACGAGCATTTTAATAGTCTCTAAGCCGATGGTATCATGTGGTGCCATGCCATAGCAACTTCGACGAAAATTTTACCCCGAACTTGACTCTCGTACCAATTCTGTTTCAGAGGCTGTGTCGGTTCTTTGAGTTGTAACAGCTATGTTCCCATTTATGGTGCGTTGGAGTACTGCTTTCTGTACTCGTGACCAGATCACTTATTGGTGGAGTTGAAAATTCACAGTGTTTAGATCTCAACCATTTGTATTCTTTCTCACATTTTAGCCACTACTCCACCTTCTAGCGATATTGCCTCATTACTGCACATACCTGACAGCCGCACTACCTACGAACCAATGCCGCTTTCATGCATTCTGCCTAAACTCGCATGGAGTTTTATGCTTGGTTTATGCAATAGATCTACTGACAGCGGCGACAACAGGTGTTATATCGTCAATATATGTTTTGGAAATCCCCCATATCTCTTAGCTGTCTGCAGCGCTGTCAAAACCGATGTATTATACTATCTATTAGCCATGATACACGCACAATACAGTTGTGACTAGACAGCCACAGTTCTTGACGCGACTCCCTAGAAATTCACTGCCGCCATATGTAACGCAGCCCGTTGGGCCAGAGCCATTCACTTCTGTGTTCTAACTTTGACGAGTCTCCTCACTGCTTCTCCCTTCGTGTTCGCTAGACTGTACGACAAGGTTATTGGTACAATAAACCCTCGTGCAGTAGAGGCTGTCGTGTAAACTTGAGTGAATATCTCTGGAGTCTTAGTTGTTGTTTCTTCTCTTCTCCCATTTCCCCCCTTCTACCTTATGGCTGTCTGAACCCCCTCTCCTAGACATTCCTCCCTATTATCTTAATCTGCAACTTGGGAGAATTTACATTGATGATCTTTGTGTGTAATCACTTCTTGCTTTCTGTCTTGATTTCTATTTACTATTTCCGTTAGAACTGTTATAAATGGACGTTTATGCGCTTGACCCTCATTCATTTTATTGTATCCTACTGTCCACATCAATGCCTAATATTATAAAATGTCTCCTTGTTTGTGTTCATCCCCATTTATTGTTTAATAAAATTGTTTGAACAAGAAAAAAAACAGCCACTTACTCCGCCCCTCAGTCCCGGTGTGTCCCCCCCGCAGCCCATTTCACCCGTCCGTCATGTATTCCAGAATGCCGGCAATCTTACAGATGGCACCTGGCTGTGATAGCTTGCGGATTCACAGCCGGGTACCCAACTGCGCAAGCGCGAGTAGTGCTGCCTTCAAGAATGGTCCTGTAGTCATTCTGGGACCTTGTCACGTGTCCCAAAAGACTACAGGGAGGGAGGAGCAGGACACCTTCCACTTCAGGTCGACTTGGTGCTCGACCGAAGTGGGAGCCGGGTACCTGTCCAAATTCAGAACCCGCCCCCCCAAATGTGCCAATCCCTAATGGGGAGCAGTCCTTAGAAGCAGAACTTTCCCTTTTGGTGAGCTCCGCTTAAGTGATGGCCAGCATCGCTTAACCCAATTCCCCTTGAGGCCCAGACCATCGCAGGTCCTCCCCAGCCGTGAGGTTACGATGAAGAAGTTATGCATTGATGAGCTCCAGTTCTCTGCCACTCTGCTTTCTCTCTCGGAGTACTCCTTCCTCCACAAAAACTGGTTGACTCTTCATGCGCTTCTCACTCCCAATCTGATCTCTGTCCTACAGGACTGGCAAGAGGCTGGTGCCAATTCAGTACTTGCGCTGCTTGGATTAACCCCCTGCAGTCTAATCAATATTTTTGAAATGTCCAAAGCGGTACATGGTTTGGCATGGACATTTGTTGTTTTATATTGTAGGCCTGTAATTCTTTAGGAATAACTCCCTTAAATCTGTCCAAACAAGTCTAGTAAACTTCCCCATGTATGATAACGTTTTGAAACACGAAATCAGAATTATAATATAATAAATAATTAAAAAAATAATATAATAATAAATGTAATTCAATATTGTTATCAAACCAAAACACTGAAATTTTGAAATAGAGCGCCAAGTTCACACATCACTGAGCTCAGTTGCAGAAGTGTTTTCAGAGTCTGCTTACAGAAATTTCCCCACAAATCATTATCACTCATTTCTGCACGTGATTCTAATTCACTATCGCTGATTTTTCTAGCTAGTCTAAAACACTTTTGACCTAAAGGACACTTTTTGATGCCATGGACGTTCTCAGGTTTCCAGGCAGAAAGGAATGTAAAAGTGCAGGCAGGACCCCTGAACAAAGGCACTAGGGACAAAATTTAGGTGAAATGGTTTGATACAGTAATGTTATTCTAACAGATTACAATGTATTGTGTATGTCATGTTTTTACTTTTTTGAATCTCCCACCTGTTCTGCCCCTCTGCGTCCATGCTTGCTTACAGTACCGCTTTGGTACTGTAAATTAACCCGAGTCACATTCGGATTACCACTAGGAAAGGTTAAAAAAATAATAAATGTAATCCTGTATTAATGAGCTACATTGCCATATTTTTTCGCGTCCATAGTCGCAATTTTTTTCCAACAAAAATGGGGAAAATGTCTGTGCCGTCTTATGGAGCGAATACTGACCAGTCCTCCACTGTCACTGCCGCCGTGTTAGGGCCAGCGGCTGGTCTGTCCCATCCCACTGCAGCCTGTCCCCTCCCACTGCAGCCCGTCCCCTCCCACTGCAGCCTGTCCCCTCCCACGCAGGCTGTCAACGAAGTTCACCTACCTTATCCACTCTGTCAGCGGGCCCTGTCCCCACAGCTCTTCATAGCAGGCAGTCCTCGCCACACCCAGCCAGCTGCTCTGCAGTCCAGTCCGCCCTGCAATGTGGCCTGTTCCTCCTCGCTCCTCCTGGCTCCTGGCATACTAGTACGGTAACTCCCTGCTTCCCATCCGGGTCCGTTTCAGGTGTGGCCTGTCCTTACAGCTCCCCCCCTTTCCTGTCATTGTCCATAGTGCGCTCCCTGCTCTGCAGTCCGGTCCGACTCTGGTCAACTCCTGTACTTATGTCTACAGTCCTCTGGTCATCTGTTGTAATGTCCTGCCGTCTCTGGCTTCTGTACTTGTCCGCAGTCTCTGGTCATCTCCTGTACAGTTCCGCAGTCTCTGGCATCTCCTGTACTGTGTCGCAGTCTCTGTCATCGCCGTTACGGAGTCCGCACGCTCTGGTCATCCCTGTACCGTGTCCGCAGTCCCCTCTGTCATCTCCTGTACCGGTGTCCATGCAGTACCCTCTTTGGCATACCCTGTTACCGTGTCCGCAGTCTCTGGTTTTTGCCCATCTCCTGCACCCGATGTCCGCTGTGTCTGGTCAATTCCCCTGTAATGATGTCCCGCAGATATCGTTGGGGCATCCTCATCGGATTACTATGTCCGCAGTCTCTGGTCATCTCCTGTACTGGGTTCCGGATCATCTATGTGTCTGAGGTAGGTCATCTCCTGTTAGAGCTCGGTGGTACGCAAAAGTTCCTCTGGTCCAATCTCCCTGTACTGTGTACCGCAGTTCTCTGGTCATCTCCTGTTTACCTGTGTCCACAGTCTCTGGTGCATACTCCCTGTGACCTGTGTGTTCCGCAAGTTCTCTGGTCGAGTCCTTGCTACCGTGTCTAGTCTCTGGTATCTCCTGTACCGATCGTCCAGCTGTGCTCCTGGCCATTCCTGTACATGTGTCCGAGTCTACCGAGCCAATCGCCGTGTACTGTGTCCGCCGTCTCCTGGCCATCTCCTGTGCTGATATTTTGTCCGCAGTCTCTGGTCATTTCCTTTGCTGTGTCACAGTTATGGGTTCATCTCCGTGTACTGTGTCCGCAGTATCTGTCACTATCCTGTTACGGTGTCCGGCAGTCTCTGGATCAATCTTCACTGTACTGTGTCCCGCAGGCTGTGCTTGGGTCATCTCCTCGTATGTACATCCGGCAGTCTCTGGTCATCTCTCTGTCTTTGTTTGCAGGCTCTGGTCATCTCACTGTACTATGTCTGCAGTCTCTGGTCATCCCTGTACTATGTCTGCAGTCCATTGGTTCAGAATATTTTTTTCTATTTTTCCGCCCTCTAAAACCTAGGTGCGTCCTATGCAGGTGCGTCTTATGGTGCGAGAACATATGGTAATTTGTGTTGGAGTTCAAGTGTTAGTAGAGATCTGGAGTAATTATTTTTTGGAATCCATCCATGTGGTCACATGATTCAGTAGCTACAGTGTTATGGGAACACTTGACAACAGCTGTTAATTCCTGAAGCCATGATGTCTCCCATATGCTCCCATGTCCCACCTATTGTATGGGCACTCCCTCCGCTCCCTGCACACTAGCTACCTGCTGATATTGGGGAAGCCAAAACTGCTTGGATCACATGATACCGGACTGGGATTTAAAATAGGTAAGTACACACATCTTTTTTATACAGGTATGCAGGATAAGAGGAGGTGAGAGGAACATAACCCTTGTCACAGGAGTGGCAGGAAACCTCCCTGCACCGATTCCCAAGCTGAGTGGAGAGTGAAAGAATAGCATTCCTGTTCAAATCGCATGCTATTCCTTACCCCCGTGATACAAATTTGCCGTCCAACATTTTATATGATGGCAAATCTCCACCGCAAAGTATCGTTTGGGTTATCGGGAGCATTTTCCACAAGTACGAACATTCATAAAAAATATTAAAGTATCGGCACCAATACTGATATCATGTGTTATCTTTCCAGGCACCTGTATGTGTGATGAGACTGTTAAAAATTACTGAAGGTAATGTGATTATCAATAAATGATTTTGAGTTTTACTAGCTAGGATTCAAGACTCTCAATTTCTAGCGTCTTTTTTCACAAATAAACTGATGCCATGTGTTTTACTAGAATGCATTTTTTACTATTAATTCTTTAGAACAGGCAATGTGGTTGGGCTCAAAAGGAGGACTACTGTTCCCCGTGATAATGTTGGCACCAGGAACGTCCTGATCATTGCATAAATGTACATAGCTCAGCTGAAATTGCCCAACCAGAACAAGTTGGAGATCAGACCTGTTTTCGGTTAGAGGTAGTAATGCTTATGCAATGACAGATTTCCTGCTGCCAGCCTTTCACGGGGGATCATGAATAGATCTCTGAGGCCTGCCTTATAGAAGTCCTGTCACTGGCCAAAGCCATCACAAGGGACTTGTTCACCATTTGTAATAGCAACAAAGTCAATTTTTTAAAGTGAAAAAAATTGTAAATAAAAAAATAAAATTAATTTAAAAAACGTAAAAGCACCCTGCCCCCAATGTTTTACATGCAAGTTTCAAACTTAAGTCAGCATGCTTATGTACAAATGATTGCACCTCCAAGTGTGAGGTATCAGTCATGAAACATCAGAGTTGAGAACAAATCATTATAGGCCTTATTCACAAATAACCTGTGAAGTCCATTTTACAGTTGTGCACAATTAAAATTTGTTTCAACATCTATTATTTGACACAACCTCATCTTTTATATTTTACCAAAAACCATTGGTATTATATTTTGTTTGTGCACACTTAAAATTCATTAAGTATATTTTTCGCCGAAATTGGCCATTGAGTAAACGGCTGCAAAATATCTTGTGACATAAAAAAATTGCAGCTGCCACCATTTTATACTCTAGAGGTTTGCATTCGGGAAAATCCTGCACAATCTTGAGGCACCTCCATTATAAAATGTAAAAAAACTAGACTAATGTTGCATAAATTCAGCAACATCTACACATATGTAGGACACCCAACATTAAGGGATTTATTCTTCCAAACCAAATACACTTTTGCAACACTGGTACTGATAGTATCCATTGTGTCCTCTTGATCCTCAGTTTCTCTCTCACTCCGCTAATGTGACACCAGTGCTGAATGGAGAGGACATGGGGAGGGGCAAGCAAAGGATGCGGTGCAGGGCCCGATGTTCCTTTTTTATCAACTGATGACATCATTGTTTTTTTTACTCGTCAGCACTAGAAGTTGTTAATGCGACACAATGAATAACCTTGGCTTTGTGTAACTAAAAGGCAGGCTTGATCCACCTGTTGGTTGTATTACAAATTTTGGGCAATTTTTAGGCATTTTGCCTAGGTACCCCTGAAGGAAACTTGAAGGCACCCCAGGGTCCTGGCACCCTGTTTGAAAAAGGCTGGGATTAACTCTGCTATGCAGTTATTCAGCTTCATAGCTAATGACTTTGTTTTCAGTGTGTATTGCAGACCACCTATTTGTGCTGGTGCTACTAAAGTTGGGCAAAAGTAGACTACCAATCAAAAAGCTCCAGCCCTGATCAAGTTACTAACGTTTTTTGTGCCTCTTACAAACCTCATATGTCTGTGTATCAAGAAAACTGGTTTCAAAGTTTCTTACTAATTGGTAAATTATACCCCTGTACACTTGAATAAAATGTTTCCATCTAATTCAAACTTATACTGGAGATGTGGATGCCACATCTTACTGTCCTGTGAAGAAAGGTTCATCCTTTTTGGATGGAGTTTTTGTACTATAACAGAAAATTACTGCAATCACTGCAAATGGACCCAACCCTCTTCTTGTTACATCATCAACCAATTCAGTGGATCTTATAAAGTTCGATACTCCCCTCACTAATTAATGCAGCATGTAGCTGTAATTCTGGCCTCTTGGAAACACGATAAAGTCCCATCCGTGGTACAATGCGTTGATAAAAATAAATGAAATAACTGCTGGAGGAACTTGACCACTACTGAGAAAGTTATCCAATAAGATTTGTTAGAAGTGGTCTCATGACCCTGAGTACCAAAAGCTCTGGACACCAGGTGAAGGGATGTGGTCAGGTGGAATATGTTCCTTTTTTTTTTAAATATAGTGGAAATTGCAATACCAATTGGGGTTGGAAGTGTCTCTGTGGGCTTTCATAATAGTTGACTTTGTCATGATACGATGTCTATTTGAAAGAAAGCATCAACATTTGGGGTTATCTTTAATGTTTTGGTCTTGGCTTTGTTTCTTTCTGTTTTGTTAATATATGAAAAATGTTCTCTGGATTAAAAAAAAAAAAAAGCTCCATCCAAGGATATCATTCTAAGGTTTCTGGCTTCCTATTAGCATTCCCCATATCTTAAAGAATATTGTTAACCCAACATTTCATATTCCTGATAAGTGGGCCTACTGTCCATACGCTTGTATGAAAAAGTAGAGCCTGTTGTCTTTGCATTACTTCCTATTGTGGTGAAAAGCATTGGTGTTCCTGTCTAGTTCTCTCTTTCCTATTAAAAACTGACCACACAAGGCATGAAACACAGCGTGGTCATTTCTCTAGTTGTGCTGGAACTCAGTGTGCTCTCCCAGTAGTGTATTTAGTTTTGTTTTTTCCCTAGGCAAACACAAAAATTGTCTGCCCCCATGGACCACGACCAACACAACCCCCCCCTTCCCTCTCCCATGTGGAGAGCCTGACACTGACCAACAACATCCCTGCCCCCCTCCCAGGAGAGCCTTCCACTACCCAGACACTCATCTTCACAGATCCGGACTTCCCCAGGAATGAGAGCAGACTCTACATACACATCAAACAGCCGCAGCCTCTCTCCGGATCCCGCCTGTTCCCATGGCGTGTTTCCATTCTTTCATCCCTTCTTCTGGGGGAGGTGCTGCCCCCTGAAAAATGCCACCCTAGCAAGTGCCTTGTTTGCCTTCTGCTAATACATCCCTGTGCTCTCCTCCAATGATTAAACTTGTGCTGACACCCCTCATCCCCCTTGCACAGTTATTCACAGTTGTTTCTCCTTCCTACAGCTGAAAACAGAAGGGATGTGATCACTTATAAAATGGGAAAAAAAAGGTACTTATAATGTTTTTTTTGTATACACAAATGTTATGCTTTTCATTTCTGTTTTAAACTGAATGGGTAGTTTTACAAGGTGAAGGTTTACAATCACTTTAATCCCATTCTGCCAATGTTAGTATGATTTTGTAATGATAACATGTTAGCTGTATAAAAGCATAGAACACACATTTAGACTGCCCATTTGTGTGCTAAGAAGATTCCTCCAGATCAGAATTTGCTGAATAACTGGAGGGGGTGCTCTGGTGACAGAATGTTACAATGACTGTTGGCTCAGTTTACAAGCTTGGACCTTTGAATTTACATACACATCCCAGTGGGATCTGTTTTTTGAGATAACGTGTAATATTCAAACAGCCATCTCCTTTTTTAATATTTGGATACTATTGTAACTTGTGAAGGACAGTACAACTGATAACTATACCTTGCAATTCAGTGTTATGCACATGATATTTGGTTCTTCTTATTGTGTTGTAAATAGCAAGGTTATTTACCTGAACAAGGTTACGAAAAGCAGAAACAGACACCTGGATATTTTCATATGGTGATCTCTCGGAAAAGACTATTTGTTATAGTATTAGTGTAGCATGATGAGCTGTCAAGCGATGAAAACAAATGTGAATATTTAAAGATATGAAAAAGATCAACCCTGAAGGACTTCCATGTAACCTTCTTGTGCATATTTATTCCCTTCTGAAGCTGACAGCTCTTCAGTGGAAGTACAATAGAAGTGTAGCTGAGACATGATGATTACAATAACCTTATTAACACCGGATAACAAAGAGAAGGTATGGGGGAAAAGATCTTTTTTTAACATACATGCAACCTTTTTAAAAGATGAATAAACTGGGTTTTTCTAAGTTTAATTTAGCCAGTGGAGACCCAGAATATATATTTGCAGGCTTTTATCAGCAGGAATGCGGGGGGGGGGGGGGGGGAACTCAGTTTTCCGGGGCCCCCAGCACTGAATAATTTA
>CATNWA010006916.1:0-10016 GCA_951230385.1 Staurois parvus
CACACTGCTGGTGTGTAGAATTTTTTGACATAGGGTGCTGGCAGATTACGGGCCTCCTATAGCTGCTGCCAGGCCCCTAATCTGCCATAGGCCCCTATATACCGCCTCCTCATGCTGCTGCCAGGTCCAGAGTCTCTCATGGGTCCCTGTACGGCCTCCCATTGCTGCTGTCTCCATCGCCACACTCTGCCATGTGCCACTTTCAGGTCTCCTCACACTGCTGGTGTGTAGAATTTTTTGACATAGGGTGCTGGCAGATTACGGGCCTCCTATAGCTGCTGCCAGGCCCCTAATCTGCCATAGGCCCCTATATACCGCCTCCTCATGCTGCTGCCAGGTCCAGAGTCTCTCATGGGTCCCTGTACGGCCTCCCATTGCTGCTGTCTCCATCGCCACACTCTGCCATGTGCCACTTTCAGGTCTCCTCACACACTGCTGGTGTGTAGAATTTTTTGACATAGGGTGCTGGCAGATTACGGGCCTCCTATAGCTGCTGCCAGGCCCCTAATCTGCCATGGGCCCCTATATACCGCCTCCTCATGCTGCTGCCAAGTCCAGGGTCTCTCATGGGTCCCTGTACGGCCTCCCATTGCTGCTGTCTCCATCGCCACACTCTGCCATGTGCCACTTTCAGGTCTCCTCACACACTGCTGGTGTGTAGAATTTTTTGACATAGGGTGCTGGCAGATTACGGGCCTCCCATAGCTGCTGCCAGGCCCCTAATCTGCCATAGGCCCCTATATACCGCCTCCTCATGCTGCTGCCAGGTCCAGAGTCTCTCATGGGTCCCTGTACGGCCTCCCATTGCTGCTGTCTCCATCGCCACACTCTGCCATGTGCCACTTTCAGGTCTCCTCACACTGCTGGTGTGTAGAATTTTTTGACATAGGGTGCTGGCAGATTACGGGCCTCCTATAGCTGCTGCCAGGCCCCTAATCTGCCATAGGCCCCTATATACCGCCTCCTCATGCTGCTGCCAGGTTCAGAGTCTCTCATGGGTCCCTGTACGGCCTCCCATTGCTGCTGTCTCCATCGCCACACTCTGCCATGTGCCACTTTCAGGTCTCCTCACACACTGCTGGTGTGTAGAATTTTTTGACATAGGGTGCTGGCAGATTACGGGCCTCCCATTGCTGCTGCCAGGCCCCTAATCTGCCATGTGCCCCTATATACCGCCTCCTCATGCTGCTGCCAAGTCCAGGGTCTCTCATGGTGTCAGGGCTCCCAGGTATGACCAGAGGTGTGTGACTGAAGCAGGGAAACGCAGACCTCAGATATGTTATAAACAATATAATTTATTAACACTAACAGTACAAACATAAACGCAGTGCAATACTAAAACATAATACAGTGCAAACAAACCAAACCAAAACCACCCACAGATAACAGTATATACAAGCAAGCGTCGTCAGGCAGGCCGGGTCAATATCAATTGGGCAGGTAGGTACAGGGGGAGCAAGCGGAGAATAGTCGGGGTCACAGGCCAGGTTCAGCAGGTAGCAAGCAGCATAGTACAGAGGGTCAGACAGAGGGATGGTCCGGGTCACAAGCCAGGGATCAGAACAGGTAGCAAGCAGCGTAGTACAGAGGGTCAGACAGAGGAATGGTCAGGGTCACAAGCCAGGATCAGAGCAGGAGAAGTCAGCAAAGGAACAGAAACAGGATGCAGGACAGATACAGGGCCCAGGACAAACACAACACCAAGGCAGAGTCTGCAAGTCTGGCCATCCCTTAAATACCCCAGCATCATCAGTTCCAGGTGTTAGCTGGCTGAAAGGTTGAGTCTCTGATTGCTGGGAGCACCCGCTGGCCAGCCCTGGTACTGCAGATCAAAAGGCAGGTGAGTCCCCACCATTGCTGGCCAGTCCATTCCTAACAGTACCCCCCCCTCAAGGAGCGGCCTCAGGACGCTCCAAACAGTCCTAGCTGGGCAAAATGTTCCACCGCCCGGGTCTGGCAACTGGTGGGATATCAAAGACTGGCACCCGGCAGGACTCCGGGCAGCGGCACACCGGGCTGGACTCCGGGCAGAGGCACATCGAGCAGAGGCACACCGGGACAGAGGCACATCGGGCAGAGGCACATCGGGCAGGACTCCGGGCAGAGGCACCCATCGAGCAGAGGCACACCGGGCAGAGGCACATCGGGCAGGACTCCGGGCAGAGGCACATCGAGCAGAGGCACACCGGGCAGAGGCACATCGGGCAGGACTCCGGGCAGAGGCACACCGGGCAGAGGCACATCGGGCAGGACTCCAGGCAGAGGCACATCGGGCAGGACTCCGGGCAGAGGCACATCGGGCAGGATTCCGGGCAGAGGCACATCGGATTACCAGGCGAAGCAGCAGGCAGCGGGCCACCAGGCGGAGCGGCAGGCACCGGGCCCCCGGGCGGGGCGGCAGGCACCGGGCCCCCGGGCGGGGCGGCAGGCACCGGGCCCCCGGGCGGGGCGGCAGGCACCGGGCCCCCGGGCGGGGCAGCAGGCACCGGGCCCCCGGGCGGGGCAGCAGGCACCGGGCCCCCGGGCGGAGCAGCAGGCACCGGGCCCCCCCGGGCGGAGCAGCAGGCACCGGCCCCCGGGCGGAGCAGCAGGCACCGGGCCCCCGGGCGGAGCAGCAGGCACCGGGCCCCCAGTCGGGGCGACAGGCATCGGGCCCCCAGGCGGGGAGTAGAGGCATCAGGCCGAGTAGAGGCTTCAGGCCGAGTAGAGGCTTCAGGCCGAGTAGAGGCTTCAGGCCGAGTAGAGGCTTCAGGCCGAGTAGAGGCATCAGGCCGAGTACAGGCATCAGGCCGAGGAGAGGCTTCAGGCCGAGGAGAGGCTTCAGGCCGCGTAGAGGCTTCAGGCCGAGTAGAGGCTTCAGGCCGAGTAGAGGCTTCAGGCTGAACCACGGAAGGCAGGTTCACCGGTTTGGATACTGGCAGGATGGTATTGGTTGGAAAGAATTTTCGCTTTTTTCTGGTTTTAACTACTGGAGCACTGCAAGTAAACGCAGGTCTGCAAACGAATGGAGCAGCTGGAGACAGAGAAGAACTGGAGGATGGAACAGGAGAGGGAGCAGTTGCTACAGAGGGCTTTTTTACAGGGTTAAAGGCAGGGTAGGTGCAGCGAGTGGGAACAGGGTACTGACATGCGGTAGATAGCCAAGTATACTGGGCTGTAACTGGAGGAGCTGGTGGGAATACAGGAGTAGAGTTAGAAGCAGGACTGGGTCTTTGTAAGCTGACTGAGGCTGGGTGCAACAAACCTGTCCATGTCTGCAGTAGGGGTTGAACAAAGCTGAGTTTACACAAAGTCTGTCTGGTCAATGACTGCACTGCGTTTATACAATCTCTCAGTGTCTGTGGTGAACATGTGGAATAACGCTCCAGAAAGTAACCCACATCATCCTCTAATAACCACACCAGGGACTCTACCTGGTCTGCACTAAAAGGTGGCAAAAATTCATCCCTGCATTCGGGGAAACCAGATGAAACCAACTCAACACAAACCTGAATCAATGGCTGCACCATAGAGAAAACTGTGCCCTGATCTACTAGAACATGAGCGAGCCGTATACATTCTAGCAGTTCATCCCGGGTATACTCCTTCAGAGTCTGATAAGCATACTCCCTGTCATCAAGCACTAGCAGAGATAAATACTCAACCTCATCTAGATCCATCCTTCCCATCAACAAGCCAAGATGGCTTCCCTGTGCAGCCACTTCTGGTCAGGATTGGCCTTGGTGTAATGTCAGGGCTCCCAGGTATGACCAGAGGTGTGTGACTGAAGCAGGGAAACGCAGACCTCAGATATGTTATAAACAATATAATTTATTAACACTAACAGTACAAACATAACGCAGTGCAATACTAAAACATAATACAGTGCAAACAAACCAAACCAAACCACCCACAGATAACAGTATATACAAGCAAGCGTCGTCAGGCAGGCCGGGTCAATATCAATTGGGCAGGTAGGTACAGGGGGAGCAAGCGGAGAATAGTCGGGGTCACAGGCCAGGTTCAGCAGGTAGCAAGCAGCATAGTACAGAGGGTCAGACAGAGGGATGGTCCGGGTCACAAGCCAGGGATCAGAACAGGTAGCAAGCAGCGTAGTACAGAGGGTCAGACAGAGGAATGGTCAGGGTCACAAGCCAGGATCAGAGCAGGAGAAGTCAGCAAAGGAACAGAAACAGGATGCAGGACAGATACAGGGCCCAGGACAAACACAACACCAAGGCCGAGTCTGCAAGTCTGGCCATCCCTTAAATACCCCAGCATCATCAGTTCCAGGTGTTAGCTGGCTGAAAGGTTGAGTCTCTGATTGCTGGGAGCACCCGCTGGCCAGCCCTGTACTGCAGATCAAAAGGCAGGTGAGTCCCACCATTGCTGGCCAGTCCATTCCTAACACATGGGTCCCTGTACGGCCTCCCATTGCTGCTGTCTCCATCGCCACACTCTGCCATGTGCCACTTTCAGGTCTCCTCACACACTGCTGGTGTGTAGAATTTTTTGACATAGGGTGCTGGCAGATTACGGGCCTCCTATAGCTGCTGCCAGGCCCCTAATCTGCCATAGGCCCCTATATACCGCCTCCTCATGCTGCTGCCAGGTCCAGAGTCTCTCATGGGTCCCTGTACGGCCTCCCATTGCTGCTGTCTCCATCGCCACACTCTGCCATGTGCCACTTTCAGGTCTCCTCACACACTGCTGGTGTGTAGAATTTTTTGACATAGGGTGCTGGCAGATTACGGGCCTCCCATTGCTGCTGCCAGGCCCCTAATCTGCCATGGGCCCCTATACCGCCTCCTCATGCTGCTGCCAAGTCCAGGTCTCTCATGGGTCCCTGTACGGCCCCATTGCTGCTGTCTCCATCGCCACACTCTGCCATGTGCCACTTTCAGGTCTCTCACACACTGCTGGTGTGTAGAATTTTTTGACATAGGGTGCTGGCAGATTACGGGCCTCCCATAGCTGCTGCCAGGCCCCTAATCTGCCATAGGCCCCTATATACCGCCTCCTCATGCTGCTGCCAGGTCCAGAGTCTCTCATGGGTCCCTGTACGGCCTCCCATTGCTGCTGTCTCCATCGCCACACTCTGCCATGTGCCACTTTCAGGTCTCCTCACACTGCTGGTGTGTAGAATTTTTTGACATAGGGTGCTGGCAGAGATTATGGGCCTCCTATAGCTGCTGCCAGGCCCCTAATCTGCCATAGGCCCCTATATACCGCCTCCTCATGCTGCTGCCAGGTCCAGAGTCTCTCATGGGTCCCTGTACGGCCTCCCATTGCTGCTGTCTCCATCGCCACACTCTGCCATGTGCCACTTTCAGGTCTCCTCACACTGCTGGTGTGTAGAATTTTTTGACATAGGGTGCTGGCAGATTACGGGCCTCCTATAGCTGCTGCCAGGCCCCTAATCTGCCATAGGCCCCTATATACCGCCTCCTCATGCTGCTGCCAGGTCCAGAGTCTCTCATGGGTCCCTGTACGGCCTCCCATTGCTGCTGTCTCCATCGCCACACTCTGCCATGTGCCACTTTCAGGTCTCCTCACACACTGCTGGTGTGTAGAATTTTTTGACATAGGGTGCTGGCAGATTACGGGCCTCCTATAGCTGCTGCCAGGCCCCTAATCTGCCATAGGCCCCTATATACCGCCTCCTCATGCTGCTGCCAGGTCCAGAGTCTCTCATGGGTCCCTGTACGGCCTCCCATTGCTGCTGTCTCCATCGCCACACTCTGCCATGTGCCACTTTCAGGTCTCCTCACACACTGCTGGTGTGTAGAATTTTTTGACATAGGGTGCTGGCAGATTACGGGCCTCCCATAGCTGCTGCCAGGCCCCTAATCTGCCATGGGCCCCCTATACCCCGCCTCCTCATGCTGCTGCCAAGTCCAGAGTCTCTCATGGGTCCCTGTACGGCCTCCCATTGCTGCTGTCTCCATCGCCCACACTCTGCCATGTGCCACTTTCAGGTCTCCTCACACACTGCTGGTGTGTAGAATTTTTTGACATAGGGTGCTGGCAGATTACGGGCCTCCCATAGCTGCTGCCAGGCCCCTAATCTGCCATAGGCCCCTATATACCGCCTCCTCATGCTGCTGCCAGGTCCAGAGTCTCTCATGGGTCCCTGTACGGCCTCCCATTGCTGCTGTCTCCATCGCCACACTCTGCCATGTGCCACTTTCAGGTCTCCTCACACACTGCTGGTGTGTAGAATTTTTTGACATAGGGTGCTGGCAGATTACGGGCCTCCCATAGCTGCTGCCAGGCCCCTAATCTGCCATGGCCCCTATATACCGCCTCCTCATGCTGCTGCCAGGTCCAGAGTCTCTCATGGGTCCCTGTTCGGCCTCCCATTGCTGCTGTCTCATGCCACACTCTGCCATGTGCCACTTTCAGGTCTCCTCACACTGCTGGTGTGTAGAATTTTTTGACATAGGGTGCTGGCAGATTACGGGCCTCCCATAGCTGCTGCTGCCAGGCCCCTAATCTGCCATAGGCCCCTATATACCGCCTCCTCTCCTCATGCTGCTGCTGCCAAGTCCAGAGTCTCTCATGGGTCCCTGTACGGCCTCCCATTGCTGCTGTCTCCATCGCCACACTCTGCCATGTGCCACTTTCAGGTCTCCTCACACTGCTGGTGTGTTGAATTTTTTGACATAGGGTGCTGGCAGATTACGGGCCTCCCATTGCTGCTGCCAGGCACGTAATCTGCCATGGGCCCCCGTACCGACTCCTCATGCTGTGACGTTGCAACAAGGTGGAATTCAACCCTACATATGTTAGACCGCCTTTTACGAACAGCGAAAGGCCATCACCAGATTTCCTGATGTTAAAAGCGGATAAAGGTACTCCCTGTGTAACTTAGATGTCAGCCATTGGCAGCTCATGCGTGACACCTGCGCTTGCTCAGGCCCTTTGAGGAGGCCACGCTATTCGTGAGTCGGCAGGACTATGGGATGAACGACGTCATTCCTCTGTTGCACGTCCTGGAACAAATGCTGTTAACAATGGCTGGTCAGGGTGCGGTAGACGTGGCGCACAGATCTCAACGCCACATGACCCCTGTGGGGGCAGGACAGGAAGAAGAGGAGGAGGTAGAGGAGGACATTGGTGCTCAGGAATTATTGAGTGAAATGGGTGGTTTTTCCACTCAGCGGACAGGAGTGGAGGAGCAGGAGCATCTGGTAGAGGAGGAGGAGGAGGAGGAGACAGAGGACCCAGACGCACCGTGGCAGTATGCTGTGGAGATGGAGGCAGGGAGTCCCTCGCATTCCTTGGCACAAATGGCCCATAGCATGCTCGGTTGCTTGCGTAGCGACAGCCGAATAATAACCATCAGACAGAGGGATGACTTTTGGCTGTCCACCTTGTTGGACCCTCGCTACCGTTCAAAAAATGGTGGCCTTTTTCACACCTGCTGAGAGGGAGGCCAAAATAACGTACTATAAAAACCACCTATGTAGTCAGCTGGTCTCTGCCTGTCTGCGCCAACGTCCATCCTCAGACACTGTGGGCCCTGTGCGCGCTCGCGTTCCGCTGCCATGGCAGCAGGGGAGGGGTGGGGTGGTAGGAGCAGTGGCAGCTCCACCAGCAGCGGCTGCCTCAGTCTGCAGTCGATGATGAGTAGCTTTCTTCACCAGCGCAGTGAGGAAACTACTAACCAGCCCAGCAGCAGCAGCAGCAGCAGCAGCAGCATCAGGTGGACCTGGAGCAGGACCTCAAACAACAGGCTTAGGCCTACTTGGACAGCACCCTGCCAACCGAGGTAGACAATCCCCTTGACTACTGGGCAACGAAACTTGACCTTTGGCCCCAACTAGCTGAATTTGCCCTTGAAAGGCTGTCATGCCCGGCCAGTAGCGTGGCATCGGAGCGCGTGTTTAGTGCGGCAGGAGGTATTGCAACTCCGCGGAGGAGGACACGACTGTCCACCCAAAGTGTGGAGAGACTGACGTTTGTGAAAATGAATCAGGCGTGGATTAGTCTGGATTTCAAACCACCAGTTCCTGACACAACTGACTAAATCCGCCATGAATCATGCCCCAAACATGTGCCACTTTCAGGTCTCCTCACACTGCTGGTGTGTTCCATTTTTTGTCATAGGGTGCTGGCAGATTACGGGCCTCCCATAGCTGCTGCCAGGCCCCTAATCTGCCATGGGCCCCTATACCGCCTCCTCATGCTGCTGCCAAGTCCAGAGTCTCTCATGGGTCCCTGTACGGCCTCCCATTGCTGCTGTCTCCATCGCCACACTCTGCCATGTGCCACTTTCAGGTCTCCTCACACTGCTGGTGTATTCCACTGGCAGATTACGGGCCTCCCATAGCTGCTGCCAGGCCCCTAATCTGCCATGGGCCCCCTATACCGCCTCCTCATGCTGCTGCCAGGTCCAGAGTCTCTCATGGGTCCCTGTACGGCCTCCCATTGCTGCTGTCTCCATCGCCACACTCTGCCATGTGCCACTTTCAGGTCTCCTCACACTGCTGGTGGGTTCCATTTTTTGTCATAGGGTGCTGGCAGATTACGGGCCTCCCCATAGCTGCTGCCAGGCCCCTAATCTGCCATGGGCCCCCCGTACCGACTCCTCATGCTGCTGCCAGGCCCGTAATCTGTCATGGGCCCCTGTTGTCGCTTGTTGGCATATATCCGCTCGTTCAGATGCTCCTTCTCCTGCTACTCCTCTTCACGGATTCGGATTCCGTCAGCAGTCTTTCTTGGAATCCGTTTCCAAGAGACAACAGTTTGCGAGCACGCACCAGACGGTGCAGAAGCTGAACGTCCTCCTGTCCAAGTTGCTGCTGCCAGGCTCGTAATCTGTCATGCGCCCCTGTACCGCCTCCTCATGCTGCTGCCAGGTCCAGAGTGTGTCATGGGCCCCCGTACCGACTCCTCATGCTGCTGCCAGGCCCGTAATCTGTCATGGGCCCCTGTACCGCCTCCCCATGCTGCTGCCAGGTCCAGAGTGTGTCATGGTCCCCTGTACGGCCTCCCATTGCTGCTGCCAGGCCCGTAATCTGCCATGGGCCCCCCGTACCGACTCCTCATGCTGCTGCCAGGCCCGTAATCTGCCATGGGCCCCTGTACCACCTCCTCATGCTGCTGCCAGGTCCAGAGTGTGTCATGGGTCCCTGTACGGCCTCCCATTGCTGCTGTCTCTATCGCCACACTCTGCCATGTGCCACTTTCAGGTCTCCTCACACTGCTGGTGGTTTCCATTTTTGTCATAGGGTGCTGTATGGCCTCCCATTGCTGCTGCCTCCACCGCCACACTGTGGCTCCACACTCTGGTTTTGACCCCGTGACTGCCCAAATGAGTGAAGTGTGCGGTGATTCTAAGATCGACGGCACTCATCTGCATGTCATACTGACTGACAGTATTATTTCTCTTCCCCAGCAGACTCCAAGGGCATTTAAATTAAAGGTACAGTGTTCAGCACTAATATTAAGTCTCTCTGAAGCCTAGAAACACCCTTTTTTAAGTTAAATTCACAGCGAATATATTCGACTCGAATCGAAATTTTTCCACGAATTCGCCGAATCAGTCGAATCGAATTTTTGAATACTTCGCTCATCTCTAATTAGAATTATTATCAATTCCATTAGAATTTGTTTCGTATCCGTTGGAATTATTTTTGAATCCGTTGGAATTGTTTTCAAATCCATTAAAATCATTTTCAAATCTGTTCAAAATGTTGAATTCGGTTGAATTTGAATAAACAAAACTAATTCTAAAAATGTAATGAATTAAATAAATTTAACTAAATGAAAGAAACAAAATTAGTCAAATAACAAATCGAGACTAAACACATAAACAACAAGTTTTTTCATTTTGTCAGACTGCCTCCGCAATATCACAGTCCGTTATAAGTCGCTGATTGCCGCCATTAGTAGTATAAAAAAAATAAATAAAAGTTCCAGTATACAGGTGAAACTCAAAAAATTAGAATATCGTGCATAAATTTGTTTATTTCAGTAATGTAACTTAAAAGGTGAAACTAAAATATGAGATAGACTTATTACATGCAAAG
>CATNWA010006917.1:0-10416 GCA_951230385.1 Staurois parvus
AGACCTGAAAAATGGCACATGGCAGAGTGTGGGGATGGGAACAGCAGCAATGGGAGGGCCCTACAGGGACCCCCGAAGACCTGGCCTGGGAGCACATGAGGAGCGTTAAAGGGGCCCCCTGGGAGATTTGCGGGCCCGGCAGCACTATAGGAGGCCCCTAAAACTCCAGCACCCTATGACAAAAAATGAACACACCAGCATGTGGGAACCCCGAAAGTGGGACATGGCAGAGACACTTGGGCCTGCAGAAGCATAGAGCGGTACAGAGGCCCCTGGCAGATTAGGGGGCCCGGCACAGCTAGGGAGGCCCGAATCTGCCACACCCTATGAAAAAAAATGGAAAACACCAGCATGTGGGAACCTGAAAGGGCACAAGGCAGAGTGGGCGATGGGAAAAGCAGCAATGGAGGCCGTAAGGGACCCTAGAGCCTGCTTTGGGAGCACATGAGGGGCGGGAAAGGGGCCCATGGGAGATTTGGGGGGCCCGGCGCAGCTATGGGAAAGTGGCACAATGGCATGAGACACGTGGACCAGGCTCAGCATGAGGAGCGGCGTACAGGGCCCATGGCAAATTAGGGCCTGGCACTACACAGACTCTATGGGAGGCACGAATTCATGCCAGCACCCTATGGTCACAAAAATTGAATCACACCAGCAGTGTGTGAAGGCAGACACCGAAAATGAGTCACCACATGCACAGCAGTGTGGCCACGATGGAGACAGCAGCAATGAGGAGGCACGTACAGGACCACATGAGACACTTGTTGGGGAGCCTGGACAGACAGCATGAGGATGCGGTTACTACACTGGACGGGGCCCATGGCAGATTACGGGCCTGGCAACAGCAACTAGGTGAAGGACGCCGTAATCTGCAGCACCCAAGACACCCTAGTGTCACACACCAGCAGTGTAGAGACCTGAAAGTGGCACATGCGGCAGAGTGTGGCGATGGAGACATCATGAAAGTGTATGCCTACATGGACCCATGAGAGACTCTGTGACCTCTTGCCAGCAGCCATGAGGAGGCGTACAGGTGGCGCGCATTCAGATTACAGTCCTCGGCAGCAAACCAATAGGCAGGCCTGTCGTAGATCTGCCATCACCCAAATGACAAAACAAAATAGAACACACTCAGCAGTGTGACAGGAGACCTGATAGAGGCACATGGCAGAGTCATGCGCGATGAGACCAGCAGCACACATGCGGACATGGGGATGGCACAGCAAACATGGACCCCATTACGATGACACTGTGTACCTGCAGCACCTGGCAGCAGCATGAGGAGGCGAGCCTACCAAGAGGCCCATCCGGCTGATTTCCTGGCCCTGGGCAGCAGCAAATGGGAGGCCCCTAAGCATTCCTGCCAAGCACCCTAATGAAAACTAAAAATGGAACACACCAGCAGTGTGAGGAAGACCTGAAAGTGGCACATGGCATGCATGACACATGTGGACCTGGCAGCACATGAGGAGGCGGTACAGAGGGGTCCCATGGCACACTTAGGGGCCTGGCATCAGCTATGGGAGGCCCGAATCTGCCACACCCTATGTTTAAAAAAAATTGAACACACCACAGTGTGTGGGAAAACCTGAAAGTGGCACATGGCAGGTGTGGCAGGAGACAGCGCAATGGGGGAAACCCTACAGGGACCCATGAAGCTCTGGACCGGCAGAGAGAGGAGGCGGTATAGGGGCCCATGGGAGATTAGGGGCCGGGGAGCAGCTATAGGGGCCCTAACTGCCACACCCAAAGCAAAAAATGAAACAACCCCGCAGTGTGAGGAGACCTAAAGTGGCACATGGGATGAGACACTGTGGACCTGGGAGCACATGAGGGCGAAGGGGGGGGCCCTGGCAATTTTGGGGGCCCCTGGCAGCACTATGGGAGGGCCCCCAAACGCCAGCCCCATAAAAAAAAAGGGAACACACCAGAATGTTGGGGCCCCTGAAAGTGGCACATGAGGTGGGCGATGGAGACAGCGCAAGGGGGGGCCCTACAGGGCCCAGAGAGCCCCTGGACCGGAGCACATGAGGGGGGGGGAAGGGGGAAAGGGCCCATGGAGTTTGGCCTGGAGCGCTATGGGAGGCCCCCTAATCTGCCAGCACCCCCTTTGACAAAAATGAACACACCAGCATGTGGGAAGACCTGAAATGGCACCCCCTCATGAACACTGTGGACCTGGCAGCAGCATGAGGGGTGGTACAGGGGCCCCTGGCAGATTAGGGGGGCCCGGGGCAGCTATGGAGGGGCCCTAATCTGCCACACCCCAGTCAAAAAATTGAACACACCAGCATGTGTGAGGGGAAACCCGAAAGTGGGACATGGCAGAGTGTTTGCGATGGAGACACACAATGGAGGCCCTACGGGACCCATGAGAGACCGGACTTGGGAGCAGCAGAGGAGGCGGGAAAAAGGGGGCCCCTGCAGATTTGGGCCCCGGCAGCACTATGGGGGCCCCAATCTGCCACACCCTATGTCAAAAAATTGAACACACCGCATGGAAAGGGGACCTGAAAGTGGGACATGGCATGAGACACTGTGGACCTGGCAGCAGCTTGAGAGGCGGTACAGTGGGCCCATGGAAGAATAGGGGCCTGGCAGCGCTAATGGGAGGCCCGGTAATCTGCCAGCAACCTTATAGTCAAAAAAAATTGAAGACACCAGCAGTGGTGTGAGGAACCTGAAAATGGCACTGGCAAGTGTGGCGATGGGCACAGCACAATGGGGGGCCGTACAGGGGCCCGAAACCGGCTTCGCAGCAGCAGGGAGGCGGGATAGGGCCCCGGAGATTTGGGGCCTGGGAGCAGCTATGGGAGGCCCATAAACTCCCAAAGCACCCTATGAAAAAAAAAATTGAACACCCCAACATTTGTGGGGAGACCTGAAAGTGGCACATGGCATGAAAACCACGTGGACCGGCAGCAGCATGAGGAGGCGGAAACGGGGGCCCCAAATTGAAATTTTTTGGGGGCCTTTTGGCAGCAGCAAATGGAGGCCCAAATCTGCCAGCACCCAAAATTGTCAAAAAATTGAACAAAAACCAAAGCAGTGTGTGAGGAGACCTGAAAGGGGCACATGCGGGTTTGGGGCGAGGAGAAGCAGCAAGGGAAAGGCCGTACAGGGCCCCTTTAAGGACCTGGACTTCGCGGGCAGCATGAGGAGGCGGTACAGGGGCCCAAGGCAGAAAAAAGGGGGCCTGGCAGCACTTTTGGGAAAGGCCCGTAATCGCCAGAAACCCTATTTTCAAAAAAATAAACCCAAACCAACCCCCCACACCCAGAAATTGGTGTGAGGAGACCTGAAAGGGGGCCCACAGGCCCAGAGGGGTGGCGATGGAGCCCGCAGAAAAGGGGGGGGCCCGGGGTACGGGGCCCAAATGAAGACCCCTTGGACTTGGCACACTTTGAGGAGGGGGTTTAAAAGGGGGGCCCCATGGAAATTTAAGGGGCCTGGCAGAAAGGCTTTTTTTGGGGAGGCCCCCAAAAAACCCCCAGCACCCTATTAAAAAAAATGGAACACACCAGCATGTGGGGAACCTAAAAATTGAAATGGCAGATTTGGGGGCAAAGGGAAAAAACCCACCAAACTGTTTTCCCTCGCTACCAAGCGCCAACCCTTTTCTCCTGATAAGCGAAGCAATAGCCCTGTTTAGACGAGGTTTGCCAAGTGCGATCACCCCCATCATAAATAAATTGGGGTTCTCCCCTCACTACAAACCCCCCCGGCGGGCGTGTGGGTCGGAAAAACAGACCTTTCTCTAGACCGGCTACCGACCACTCTCCTACCCACTACTTTTTTCCCTTTGGCTGCTGAAGGGGCGGTTTGTCTCCCCCCCTTTTTCCTAAACCGCCCTCTTTTAGCTTTTCCCTTAAACTGACTTAAATAAACCCCGGGGAGCACGGGGCCTCTGGCTGCAAAAGTGCTCCCTTTCGCCCCCTTCCTCTGCTGCCACGTCGCTCGCCCCAAAAACATTGCCCCCCCAGCCACTCCTCTGCTTTTTTGTCTGACAAACTCTTTAAATTTAAACATTCTTTGCCCCTGAGTAACTTTTTCTGGGTCCCAAGTAACGTTTCTTTTGGCCCTAACAACGTTTCGGGGCCCCTAAGAAACCGTTTTCTGTGGCCCAAAAGTAACTTTTTCTGTGGCCCTCGTAAAAATCGGGTTCCCCCCAGTAACAATTGGGGTCTGTCCCCTAAGTAAAAATTTCCCGTGGCCCAAAAAAACTTTTCCCTGGGGCCCCCTAAGTAAGGGTTTTTTTGTGGCCCTCAGTAAAAAATCTGTGTCCCCCAGAAACAATTCTGTGTCTGCCCCCTAAGTAACAATTCTGTGGCCCTAATAACTTTTCTGGGGGCCCTAAAAAAACTTTCTGTGGCCCTAAGTAACGTTTCCCTTTTGGCCCTCAGTAACAAATCTTTTTCCCCTCAGTAACAATTCTTTTCCCCTTGCCCCCAAAAACCCAATTCTGGGGCCCCCTAAGAAAACGATTCTGGGGGCCCTCAGTAAAAATCTGTGTCCCTCGAAAATTCATTTCTGTCCAAAAAGAAACAATTCTGTGGCCCTAAAAAACTTTTTCTGGGGGCCCCAAATAATATTCTGGGGCCCTCAGAAAAATTTCCCCCTAAATCCCTCAGAACAATTTTGCCCTGTCCCGATAACAATTCTGTGTCCCTAAGAAACCCTTTCGGGGCCCCCTAACAAAAACATTCCTGGGGCCCCTAAGTAACTTTTTCTGTCCCCTTTAAGTAACGTTTTTTGGGGGCCCTAAGTAACGTTTCCCTTGTGGCCCAAACTAACTTTTTCCTTGTGTCCCTAAGAAAACGTTTTTTCTTCCCTAACCCTCTCCCTGAATACAGCCAGGTCGCCTCTTTTTGAATGACGGGAGGCAAATGGAAAAATTCTAAAATGGCCGCTATTTATAGCTCGACCTTTACACTGTGCTGGCGGGGCTTCTGCTGTTTGGGCTAATGCGATCAAAAGTCCTTTGAATGAATGCATTATGGGCCCAGCGCCCCCTTGTTTTCCGCCTTCCCCCAAACATCCCCCCCCGGGTCCCGCACATTCCCCCTTTGCCATTTTAGGAAAATTTTGGGAATTTTCCTAATATTCGAAACAAATTTCCCCACTTCGCCTACTTCGATTCGCTCACCCTCTAATCTCCACCATTAGGAGCTCTGGGGGAAAACCCGGGTTTAATGCTTAGAACCCCCGGCACATCAGATGAACCTGCGTGTTTTCCCGGGGTGACCTGCCTGGTACCAAACCTGCGGTTTTTAAGGTAAGCCTTACACTTTTCTAAAGCAAGGGTCTCTGAACCTAAACCCCAAATCCGTAAACGAAAAAATTTTGGGCCTAAAAAGGGAGACCCCCCAGGGAAAAACCGTTGGGCAGCAAATTTTGGGCTGCGGAAAGGAAATTTTTGGGGTTTAAACCTATAAAGAAAAAGTTCCCAAAACAGAAAACATTTGGATAGGCAACAGGGAGAGTTTCAACCCTCTGCAGAGCCCAACGCGAACCGAGATAAACCAAAGCTCACAAACAGAAAGGCCCCCCCCCAACCAGCAAAGGGTTTTAATGGAGACCGCCGCCCCTAAAAGGGTTTCCTTAATCTTTCCCGTGATACTTCCAAATGTACCCGCTGCTTTCCCTTCAGAGAAAAAGAAGGTAATTTTTTATTTTTGGGCTTCTGACTGGGGGAACCCTCTAGCTTGGCCCCTCCCCTTATATAGCCCAAAAACCCAAAGGCATGTTAATATTTTGATCCCTTTTTTTGGACCGCGATGAATCAGATTTTTGACGATCCCAACTGTTGTACTACCCCCAAAAAAAAATTGCATAGTCTGCGACAGGGTAGACGTCAGTCACTGAATAACACCGAATTCACAAGTTGGTGGCAAAAACCATTTGGAAACCCCTGCGGGCAAAAAAAAGAGCCATTTCCGCCAAGGGTTTTCCCTGAACGGGTTTAAAGGGATGACTTGCCAAGTAAAAATTTTTCCTAATGATCCTTGGGGAAATTTCACCCAATTGTGTATCCAATTTGGGATCAAAGACTTACAAAAAGGGAAGAAGGCGGGGTTTGGGGAAAAGGGTGGGGAGGTAATAGGGGCAGGGCATCTCCTGCTATTTCCTTTTGGGGGGGTTCAAAATAATTTAAGGGAGTCTCTCTGGGTTCAAACACCCTGAGCCAATGCGGGTTGATCAAACCCAAGAGATCCTTTTCCATTCAGGGGAAAAAAAAACGTTAAAAAGAATTTGGGTTCTATATTGTGGGTTTCGGGTCATTATGCAATTGTCCAAAAAGGGTTAGAAGAAAAATTTGGCTGTGACTGAGGGTGTTTGCCCTGAACAAAAAAACCCTCTATAAGCCAGCCCTGTCTCCCCAACTGATTCCTGAAGAGAATAAAGTGAACTCCCCCCTCTTTCCCTTTTTTTTATCCCCCCTTAAACTTGGGCTCTGAGGGCCCGTGAAATCTCCTGCTCACTATGCTGGAATCTGGGGCCCGGGGGGAAAATTTTTTTGGGGTAAAAAGAGTTTGCCCCAAACCCCCAAAATATTCCAAACCCCAAAAAACATTTAACCCCCAAATTTAAATTTGGGGACAGTTATGGGTTTACCCTTTTTCTTCAGAACCTGTTACCCATAAAACGGCCCCCCCGAAACTACTGTTTTTAGGGGGACCAATTTTGGGGGCCATCAGCTTTTACTAATTACTACCCAAGTTTCCCCATCATCCTTTCATTTCCCTTGGTTCTTTCCCCCTCACAAACCTTTTCCAAACAACCCGGGGACAAAGACTAAAGATTTTTACGGGCCTCCCACGTGAAAAAATTGCAAAAAAATTTCCGGAAACCCAATTCATCACCGACCAAAGGAAACGCAAGGTTTATATGTGGGGAAACCCGTCATAAGACAACTTGCCCACACAATTACCAAAAGTTTTCCGGGGCGTCTTTAACTTCTTGTCACAGACGGATTTTATTTCCCCCCTTTATTCCCCCCTAAAAGATTGCCCCCTTGAGCTGCTTTCCCCGGGGGAAAAAATACCTTTTTTGGGCCCCCTCTTCAAACTTTTGGGAAACCGGGAAATTTAAAAAAACCCGGGGGTGGGTTTATGAGAATTTGGGGAAGGGGTTTATTTGAAAACTCAACTTCTCCGGGGGGCAGCCCCTTTTTTTCGTTGAAAAGAACTCCCAAACCTTTCGTCCATGCCTTTACAAAAGAGACATGAATAAAATTACTATTAAAAACCGCTATCCATTACCTTTATCTCTGAAAATTTGGGAAAGAAATTCGCTCTGCCAAATCTTTTCCAAGCTTATGTTCGAGGGGCATATAACCTTGTAAACCAAAATTTGCAAGGAATAATGGAAAAACTGGGCCCTTTAAACTAGGTATGGCATTTTGAATACTTGGGGATGCCGTTTGGGCTTTGCAACGCCCCTGGGAACGTTTTTAACATTTTTTCAAAGTTTTTTTCGTGATCTGGTTTTGGAAACCCAAAATTGGGGATTGGGCCCATCTGGGTGATAATTTTTAAACCCTTTTTCCCAAAAATTTGGAGAACATTTTTCACAGTCTTTTAAAGGTTTAAAGGGAAAAAGACCTACATTAAATTTTGGGGGGAAAAGGAGTTTGAAAAAAACCCAGATTCGGTTTTTTAGGCAAAATCCCTTTCTCCAGAGGGCGTGAGCATGGGGTCCCGAAAAAAATCAAAGCATGTAATTGGGCACACCTGGGAAATGTTAAGGGGAAAAACAACGTTTTTGTCCCGGGGGTTTTCCCAACTTTTACAGAAAATTTATAAAAAACTTTCGAAATGATACTCCCAAACACACAGCTTCAAAGAAAAGGTACCCTTTCGTGTTGGGCCTCTGGGCACAACTGCATTTTAAAAATAAAAACTCTTTTTTTTACTTCTGCAAAACCCAAAATTTTTTTAAACATCCTGATCCGAACTACCCTTTTTTGGGAAGTGGGTGCCTTTAAATTTTGCCGTTGGGGCGATTCTGTCTCAGCGAAGTGGTGAAAAATTCAGCTTCATCCCTTTTGCCTTCTTTTTCCCATTTGATGTCCCCAGCCCAAAAAAATTTCGACATTGGGGGGAAAGACTACTTTGGGAATTAAAAGGAAGGGGGGCCCTTTTTTTTAATGGGGGCATCTGCTAGAAGGGGGTAATCATCCCGTAACGGGTTTCCCCTGACCTTTAAAAAACGGGATTTTATTCGTTCGGCCCAAAAGGGGTTGTCTTCTAAACAAGCTCCCCTGGGCCTATTCTTTTCCCGATTTAATTTTAAATTTTATCGTATCGACCGGGGTCGAGGAAAAGGTAAGGCCGATGCCCTTTTCAAAAAAGGGTGCGTCCGAGCCCCCCCCTGGGGGCAACCCCCGAATGTTCCAAACCAAAAAACACAAAAGAAAAATCCTAGGGGCCCAAAAAGTGCAAAAACATTCCCTTTATCTTCTCCCAAAAAGGGTTAAAGAGAAGACCCCCTTCTCAATTTATCCACCAGGACAGAAACCCGGTGTAACAAAAAATGGGTTTTGGGTTCCCAAAGGGCATCCCTCTTTTTGTACCCGAGCTGGGTTTGGGTGGGGGAAACTTTTCAAGTTGGTTTTAGATTTTCCCAAAATTGCTGGGGATTTTGGGGGTTACTAAGAAAAAAAGAACTGTTGTCCCCCCTTCCTTTTTTTGGCCCGGGGTACCCAAAAAGTATGTCAAAAAAACTATGGGCCTCATGCTTTCCCCTTTCACGCAAAAAAAACTCCCCCCAGCCCCCCCTTTGGGGTTGGGTTTTGCCACTCCCCGTTTTTCCCTCGAGACCATGGGGGGCTATTTTTATGGATTTTGTGGTGGGGTTTTCTCCCTCCAAAAAGGGTGACCACCATTTTGGGGGGGTTGACCATCTCACAAAAATTTGGCCCCCCTTTTGTTTCCAGTGAAGGGGGGGCCCACTGCTTTAAAAAACTGCAAACTAATTTGGGTTTGAGAAGTATTTAAACAGCATGGAAAACCCCGATGATGTTTGGGTCTGACAGAGGGGTTTTCATTTAAATTTCAAAAAATTTTTGGGAAAAACTTTTTCTCAACCTTGGGTGTTACAATCAATCGTCCCCCTGCTTTTTTATCCCCCGTCTAATGGGTCAGAAAATGAGAGAAAAATAATTTAAACAATGGAAACTATCTTTGATGCTTTTGTCCTTTTCTTCAGGAACTGGGTGGACTGGCCTTTCCCCCCTGGGAAAAGTTTCATACAAACAATTCTAAAACAAAATTTCCCCCCCTCTCAAAGTCCCCCTTTTCTTAAACAACAGTTTTTTCAACCAGTTTTTATTCCCGGGCTCCCTATCACAACTCCAAATTTCCCGCTGTTTCCAACAACCCAACTATATTGCAGAGATTTTAGGAGAAATTTAAAAAAGACTTTGAGGGAACCAGGGAATTTACAAAAAGGGTGGGTGACAGACACCGGAGAGCACTTTGGGCAAAAATTTGGTTTCAAAAAAAGAATTTGGGAGTGCATGTGCCCTCGCTAATTGGGTCAAACGTTTTTTGGGCCTTTTCAGATTTCCCCCCTCAGTTTTAACCCATTACCTTTTTGCTTAAAACTTCCTGACAGTATGAAGATTCACCCGGTTTTTCATGTATCCGCCTTTTTAAACCCTTTCAGAAAAACCTTTTTTCTGGGAAAAATTCTTCCCCCCTCCACCCCGTTGGGGGTACAGGGGGAAAAAAATAATTGGGGGGGAAAAAGACTCTTTTATTCTAGGAGGGTTTTAGGAAAGTTTTCAATAACTGGTCCAATGGGAAGGGAAAAGGGGGTAGAGGAAAAAATTTTTTGGGAGCCTGGGAAAATTTCATGCCCCAAGACTAACAAGAAATTCCCCCAAAGGGGTTTTCCCCCCAAAACCTGTCCTATGACGTTTCCCGGGAAAATCCCTCAGAGCCCGGGGAATTTTAACCGGATCTTTTGTGGTGGAGACAGTGTTTTTTTCTCACTGAGCCACCGGAATGCTAAAGCTCCCCTTTTTAATTCTTTGGATGACCCTTTCCTTTTTTCCTTTTTGTCTTGAACTTTTAACCGCCCCCCCATGAACTTCCTATAAAAGCCATGTTCCCCCCCCTTTCCGGTTTCCCGATTATTGTGCCTTTCCAGCCAATAACCCCGCTTATTGTTCCCGCTGCCCCTCTAAACCTCTGCTAAAAAGACCTTTGGCTTGGGTTTTAGACCACGAATTTTTTTTCTCATCCTCACCACTACCACTGACCGCCCTTGCCTTTTTTTGGCCCCTGCTTCTGCTTATCCCTAATCTTTTTTGGGTCCCATCGGTTACCAAAACCCGCTTTATTCGCTGGGGGGTGATCCGAATCGCGACCCCGGTATTACACCCCAGCCAAAACCCCTCTCCACCAAAAG